>JBBPBX010027959.1:0-31959 GCA_038048925.1 Garcialebias charrua
CAGCACACATTTTTGTAAGTTCACCACTAAAAATTATTCCAAATTTTCTCCCATATGAAACAATTTCCCAACAAAATGCATTTTTTAATAAAACCCAACTTACTGTATGTTTTGTGGTTATTTGTAAATTCTACATTAGAACAGGCAAAGAATTTGGCACATACTGTACTTTGTTCATTCAGGGCAGTTTATTTTATTACTATAGTTGCTCAGCTTACTTTTTAAAAATTAACCTTTGCCAAAACAAGTTTTGCACCAACAAATGCTCGGAGTGCTGAATCAACTTTTAAATGTTTGATGTTTACAGATTTGGCCCTAGTGTTTCTTCTGTTTTATTACATTTACAAAAACATTATTCTAAAACATAAAAAAAAAAGGGATTAGAAAGTGATAATATTCAAGGCTCTGGAATTTCATAATTACCAGGTCATATATGGTAAACAATTTTATATAAACTTTCAGCCAAATGTTTTAATATTTCAGTAATATTGTATTTAAAAATTCAAAAGTGAATTAAAATGGCAAAAATCATCTTAAATAGTCAGTCTACAGCTAAGTTCCAGAATTGCACCGCTCAAGGTTAGTCTCTTGCATTCATTCAGAGATTTTGCTTTTGAAAAAACATATTTTTCTGGATGTAAATCACTTTTTCGAACGATTACTTCCTCTGGTATCCGATGTGCAGCTGGATTTTTTTTTTTTTACTGAAAACTTTTTTTACTTTTAAACATTTGTGATGATGCGTAACCATGACAAGGTGGTTTTCTACAAATGGTAGCCACAAATTAACATCTCAAAAGCTTAAATAAGACCTCAACTACAGCCCAAATCGCAAATGAGTTGAAAAGGAGGTACCATGGATGCATTACCGTCTACCTGGAGGCGGTGCTCGAGTGCCTGACCCCAGAGATCTTGGAGGTAGCGGAAAACATGGCTCGTGACAGCGGGAGGACCGAGATCATCTCCTAGCACCTGCAGTCAAGTCCGCGTTGACGGGGGCCTCGGCAGGCTGCTGGGAGAAATGGCCATCTCTCAAGGAGTTCTTCCCGGCATTCAGGTAGTCCTGCCGCCCCAAGAAGACCGAGAGGTGGGTCTGGGTGGACGGATCAACATCTGCAGCCAGTTTCTTCAGATCCGCTGTGGGACGGACTGCTACAAGAGATCCTTCCTGCCCAAAGCCATCAGCATCTGGATTCTAGATCAGGGGTCACCAACATGGTGCCCGCGGGCACCCGGGTGCCCCCAAGGACCATTTGGGGTGCCCTCGGACCTGTTCTAAAAATGGCACAACTCACTAAGCTGCATTTAAAATTTCATTTTATTCAGTTGTTATTCTTTATTTGTATTTATATATATTTTAAAATGTCTATCTTAAAAATGTGTTCTTAAAAATATGTTATACATTTTTTTCAATTTACGCTTAATTTCCGAAGAGTTTATCAAACTGGTGCCCTTTGTATGACTCCGTACCCACGAAGTAGCTCTGTTTCGAAAAGGTTGGTGACACCTGTTCTAGATCAACTCTAATGAAACCAAGATGAGCTACAACAACAATTAATTTCCCCTTGGGATTAATAAAAGTATTTTTGAATTGAAGTCATATTTAAATAAAACCATCACTTGTGATTAAAAAAAATACATTGAGTTTTGAGATCATTCAGAACAAAAAAGGCCCACACAGAGTTAACAACAATTAATTTTAATAATTATTCTTTGTGGTCTCTAGGGGAGGGTTTGAAAGGTATAAAATGGTCATAATAAAATATCCGACCCAGTCTTTTCCCTCTCAGGACACCCACTTGTCTCAGTTGCATTTTGACACATCCTTTTTTCTCTGTTTTTTTTTTTCAGTTCTTCAGCAGATGTTTCACGTTTTTTTGTGTGTATTGTATATAACTTATTTTTGTTGATGAAAACAGCTCAACAGTTCAATGTACAAGGCTCCCACAGTCCCAACAAATAGTGCACAACCAGTGACTCAGGCAAAGCTCGCTCTCAGCTCAGCTCAGTTCCTTGAAGTGGCCGGAGGCTGCAACAGATAAGGCTTTTAAATGTCCATAAGCATTAAAAAGGTTTCCGTGAAGCAAGCCTTAACAAGATTACTTCCTGTGGCGAGAGTGCTGGTTGATAACCAAACTATGACAAAAAAAAACAATGAATATATTTATTATTATAGAAGATAATCAATGTCACGAATAATAATTACAAAGGCAATTTCTCTAGACTACTATAATCTGGTCCTGCTCATATAGTCAAGAGGAGACTGGGAAACGGTTAAAGGAAGCTCTAAAACACTGTTCACTCACACAGTGTAGCACAGTTCATTTTGCCATACACCCCTTTATAAACAAAAAACAACAACAACTGCCAAACATGGACAAATGATCAGTGAAGGTGAAAGTCTGGCGTTATATTTGTGGGTAAACCAAGAAACTGAGGTATGATGTTTACTGATCTGATCTAAATGGTCTCACAATAATCTGCATTTTCTCAGTGACAGACATAAAAACAAGAGGTTTTACTGCAGTATTGTACAAACCTTTCTACCTGATTTATGTTGAAGACTAGAGGATGTTCAAACTTATTAGTTAAACCAAGTTAAAGATTAAAATTTAAGGTGTTTTAACTCTCTGGAAGTCATTCTTAATACACCCGGAAAAGGCTTGCTTAAAAGCACGGGTCCGAAATCACCCGATAAACAAACAAACAAACAAACAAAAAAACTGTCATCAGCTTCTTCTTCCAGCTTTTAAAAATATGCGCTGTAATAAACAACAGGCAACAACAACAAAAAAACACATCAAGGATGCACAGAGACCATGACCCTTAAATTGCACCGATAAAACCGAGCATCTTGTGAGTCTTGCATTTTAATCCAAACCATTAACCCCAGCCTATCACGGTTACGTTTCATAGTTCTTTTTCTTCGTTTCTTCTCGAGCTGGTTTGGTTGTGTAACTGGGAAGGTTTAGTAGTCTATAAAAGGAAAAGTGGACAGGTTGAGTGAGAGTAGCACAGTGATCCAGACATTTCCCTTCATCTCCTCCAGTGTTGTCCCAGTACTATCTGGACTCTCCGTCTTTGTGGGTGCTGTACAGCGCCAGCTCACCTGGCCCGAGTCTTGAGCCACGAGGAGGCGTAGACGACCGACTGGTGATGGACGGAATGAGCGGAGGAGGCGCCCCCACTGAAAGAGCTCCAACCAAGTCTGCAGTGGCCTTTGAGAAGATGCCGTTGGGCATGTGGTGCGGGCCGATCGGACCCAGACGAGAGTACAGGCCGGCGTGGTGTTGGGAAGCAGCGCTGGCTCCCGCGGAGAGGTGGTGGGGGATAAGGCCATGATGGAGCTGTTCCAGGTGAGCGGCAGCTGGGCTTGAAAGATGAGCGCCAGGGGGGAGGTGTGGGTGTATCCCAAAGTAGCGAACGCGCTCAAAGTCTTCCCTCAAGATCTGTGCTCGCTGCTCCTCGTCAATGAGCCTGCCAACTGGGGGTCCGAGCTGATGGGGGCGATCAAAGGCCATCAGGCCGAAATCCGGGCGAACAGCAGAGGCGGTAGAAATGGGAGGGTGCTGAGGTGCAGCCGCGGCTGCTGCAGCTACAGCTGCAGCCCTTTCTGCCTCTAGAAGTTGTCTCTGATGGAAGAACCGAGCCAGATGTGGACCTGACCGCAGGGCCAGATGTGGATCTGACTGAAGTGCTAACGCTTCTCTGCGATGCTGAGCTGCCGCTTCTCTCCAGGGGTCCCAGGTGAAGCTGTGTGGACCCTGGGGCGGTCCTTGAGGGTGTGAGAAACGTTCTGGACCTGCAACTAATGCTTCAATTGCTCTAGAGCGCTCCAGCAGGGGCAGGTGGGAGGGAGTGCTTGGAGTGGGTGGCGCAAGGGGGGTGGGAGTGAGTGACAGAGAAGAAGATGGCGTCCCAGAACTGTGGTGGTGCGAATGGCTGTTGGGGCGGTCAAAGCTGTGACTAGACACAGAAGAATGGAGAGAGCTGGAGTTGTTCTCTGGCTCTTCTTTCTTCTCCTCTTTGACTTTAACCGGCGGGAAAGGCAGAGCTTTGGGGAGAGGCGTTGTGGTGCGGTCAGGCTTCTTGGCCTGAGACAAAGAAGCAGCAGAGGAAGTAGCTGCAGATGAAGCAGGGAGGTTATTGTCTCTTTGGGGGTGTGAAGGGTCAGTGTGGAGGCTGTGTACCATCTGAGTCTGTGAGCGAGGATAAAAATCCAACGGTGAGGGGACTGAGCGGCTGGAAGGTGGTGGAGTGGTGAGCACAGAAGACGAGGAAGACCGCGGTCTGTCCCTTTCTGCTACTAAAGGCGAAGAGCCAAGAGGGGGACCTCTCGAGGACACTGATGTCACCGGCCTCTTGTCTCCATCTCTGTCTCTCTCGCGGTCTCTGTCTCTCTTTAGGCCTCGCGTCATGTCCTCGATGGGTCCACCACTCCCCCCCAGGGCACTACTGTGTCCATTTATGTGGGAGACTGGGGTGCTACTGCGAGACTTGAAGGAGGGGGCGACTGGAGACATTCTCACAGGTTGTCGGCCATACAGCATGTTGTCTCTGGAAAACAAAACGCTAAATCAAAAGTCACCAGGAACTACGAGAGCAAAGAAAACTTTCACTTTCACGATGACGAGAGAAAATACTTATTAATTCTGTCATGTTTGTGTTTTCTCCTCCAATGGTTTATAGTAAAATGCTTCCATGGTTCATTTGTTATCCACTGGATATTACTGGAATCTACAACAGCATATTATAGCCACTCAGAAGGGAAAAAACAAAGAGGACTTTAGTAACATTGTTAGAATAAAGTGTAAATGTCAAGATTAAAATGTCAATATTCCAGTACTGACAAAAAAAAGTCAAATTACTTGACACAAAAAGTTGAAAAAAATAATATATACCGGTATATATATTTAAGACTTAAACAGGAAGTGAACCCTTTTATGCTTCTAAACCCAAATGCATTTGTCTCGTTTGATATTCAGGGATTATTTTCTGAAGGTTATGGGTGCACTGAGCTGGGTTGGTATAAAAAATACATACAGTATAACAGAACTCATAGAACATGCTTCAGTCTATCCAAAGAAGACCTTACCATAGCAAAAGTACTGTCAACAAACTATTATACATAAATCTATAGAAATGGTTGGGACAAGCTGACACCTTGTACAACATTATACCTCCATTTGTGACTCATTGAAGCTGGGCTGATGAAAAGTTTACAGGACACTCAGTTTAGTGATGATGCGTATGAGCATGAAGTTTTGTTAAATTATCTTGAGCGAATCAGAAGTTATGGGAAGGACAAGAGAAAGTTTATGAACAGATGGAGACTATTACTATAATACATCCCGTCTTCGATGGGCGTATAAAAGTACTATCTCCAATACTCAGTGGTGGACAGTAACAAAGTACATTTACATGTACCGGTACTTGAGTATCCTGATGCATGCTCAATAATCCAGGTAGAAAAATCTAAAAAGGTTAAAGGTCCACTGACATGATTTTTTTACTATTCATCAAATTGCTCAAAATATATATATTTTATCATTTAAATATGTTCGTTTTTGCAAACAAAATGATAAATCACTTTAATTTTGCTTTTAAAGTGATTTTGAACTTCAAGCCGTGTTTAATCATGGGAAATCCGATTACACACGAACGCACCATCTGTGACGTAGTGTGCAGAGTGTGAGGCAGAGGGCTCTGGTCTCTTTAATAGCGGACATTTAAAACCCGACGAATTTATCAATCTATGTGAAGATTTGAGCTATTTGTCTTCAGTTTGGGAAGCAGAAAATAGTTTGGGTGATGGAACAAGAAACAACAGGATCTAATTTAGGTCTGATGCTGTATCAGACTGACCTTCATGTGGAGCTGCGCACACCCGCGCACCGTGACAAGCACAGAGCCCTCTGCCTCACACTCTGCACACTACGTCACAGATGGTGCGTTCGCGTATAATTGGATTTCCCATGATTAAACACGGCTTGAAGTTCAAAATCATTTTAAAGCAAAATTAAACTGATTTATCATTTTGTTTGCAAAAACGAACATATTTAAATGATAAAATATATATATTTTGAGCAATTTGATGAATAGTAAAAAAAAATCATGTCAGTGGACCTTTAAGTCTGGTCCTCTGGGTGGGTTCAAAAAACTAAAGAAGTCTTTCGGAGGAAAGACAATTCTACAATTGTTTGTTTTTTGAACCCGTCCAGAGGACCTGACGTAACCTTTTTAGATTTACTTGAGTACTGTACTTAAGCACATTTTCTGAGTATCTTTACTTTACTTGAGTACTTGTGTTTGGGGGACTTGAGACTTTCACTCCACTACATTTCAAAGACAAATATCGTGCTTTCAACTCCTCAACAGGAAGCTTCTCATTCCTTTTGGCTCAGCTGTGTAATCAGCCGTTTCTGTTTTTCTTTCCTTAAATGCAGTTGTCCAGTTGTTGACTCGGGTTTAATGCTAGATTCATCTGTGCAGAACATTCATTGTTTTCTAAGCTTCTATGTTAAGTACGGCAGAACTTTCAGTTATCAGTGTTACCTCTACTGTGTTGTTGCTGTCACCATCTGCACTTTTACACACAAACAATGTGATGTATGAAAAATGAAGCTGAGGAAAATACTAAATGTGCATCATCTGTTAGGATTTCCATGACTTTCCACAAACATGTTGAATCAAGGGAAGATATTTGTAGTTTCCAGGTTTTATTAAGGCATGTGATGTTGGAGTGGTTCTACATGTCAGTACATCAGGTGGTTTCAGAGTTACAACGTTATGTAAACAATACAGCAATGTACTGACATTAGAAAATATAATTTGTACTTTTAAATACTTGAGTATTTTTTTAATGCATGTACTTTTGAATACTTAAGTATTTTCAAAAGTACTTGAGTAAACTTTTGACTGAGCTACTTTTACTTGTAGTTGAGTAAGATTTGACCATGGGTATCAATACTTTTACTTTTAAGTACTATAATTGAGTACTTCGTCCACCACTGCCAATTATTTTGAAGGTTGTTAAAATTCCTTACGTTACTGTTCTCCCATAAAACAAATACTGCAGCCTAAACTAGAAACTTTGAAAGCTTTAAGAAGCAAAGACACAAATGGGATTCTTTCAGTTTCTTACTGTAAAAAACTGAAACGTTTTAAAAACTGCACTTTATTCTGATGATTAATCGGACACTTTATTCTTGAAATATAGAAGGGGGGAAATATCCTTGTTTTATTAATCTCCAGAGCAGACCTAATATGCCGGTGTCACTTTGGAACAACACAATAAAATAAATGTGTTTCTTTAAATCCAAAAGTACCTGTCCTTTTCATCCTTGATGTGGAGGATTTCTCGCCTCTCCCCATCTTTCCCTCGATCCCTCTCGTCCCTTTTTTCTGCTGCTTTAACCCAGCTGTGGGCTGCGGGGAACCCAGAAGGACCACCATGTAGACGATTCCACGCGTCGTGATGGTTGGCGTTGGACAAGCCTCCAACGGCATTGGGCGGTGGGTCTTTAGGGCCAAACACAGAGCCAGCTACAGGTGACAAAGACAATTTATTGTTAGAAAAATTCAGTGTAGCTGCTGTTGTGTAGAAGAATAATGGTCTCTGATAGAAAGATACAGATAGAACAGAACAGTATTGCTGTAAAACGTAAATCCACACGTTTAAGTATACATATGGAATAATTTCATAACTACTTTAGCCATCTTGTGTAAGAAAACAGTTTGCATAAATTCAGTGTTTCCCCTACCATTATACAAGCGGGGTGCCCCACCCCGTCAACAGAACTGAGCACCCCACCTACCAAACCGAACGTGCCCTCAACACACCCACCCGGCACCGAGCACTAAGCTAGCTGCGTGAAATACAGGATGTCTAGCTAAAAAGCTAAAGGTGCCTCTTCTCTCATGCTTAACCCCCACCCCCAGTCCCACGCTCCAAAACTGTTGGTACAAGTTGTGCTCAGACATGTCTCCGATAAGATGAGCACCCCACCAAGGCAAGTTAACTAGAGGAAACACTGAAATTCTTGCTGTTAGTGTTTGATATGTTCCATCAAAGCAATTATCAACAAATATTTACTAAAAAAAAAAGCATACAAAAGGGGAAATAACAAAACTAAATCTATTTAAACAGTTTTAATTGTCCTTTTTAAATATTCAAATTTCTTGGAACTCCCTGTAATTAATAGGGTTTAGCACTGGGAACTCGATGCAACTCGTCCAGCTTAGTGTAGTTGATCAAACAAATTTAAACATCACAACAAGTTCCCAAAAGACCACAAGCACATTCCAGCCTTGCCAAAACCGTTTCCCCCATGTTGTTATGGTGGACTTGTAACTGGACTGCACCCAGTATTTGTGGCTAGTGAAAGTAATGCATACAACCTTGTACTTGTATTTCAAAGACAAACTTCTGCACAGCATTCCCAGCATGTCTGTGTGACAGCTGGGCTGTAGCTGTGCTATGAGACAGGAAAGAAAATAATTAACGGGAGAGAAAAGCATTGATCACAAATTTCAGGCAGTTAACACAAAAAGTGTGAGTGGAGGTGACAGAACACGTGCACTGGTAGATCAAGGGTTTCTGCATATTCCAGTCAGGCAACTTAAAGCTTTTTAGGACCTTTTGAAGACCTTCAAATTCAAATTTAAGATCTGCGTTAAATGAGTCATTGTAAATTTTAAATTGTATTCTCTTTTAAATTCAATCCAAACCATTAAAAAAAACTGCAAAAGGCCAGTTTCAGGAGCAGAGCCACAAGGAAGGCTACTTGCTCATCAAATTTCTTCCAAAAGGGCTGTTGCGTGATTAGATATGTATTTTTTTTTACAGTGTAAAAACATCAAAAACTCATCTGACGCAATAAATGAACAAAAGTACAAATTTAAGCTACACCAAAATAATTTGGACACCTAAAATGGAAAATTTGAATTAATTTAAAACTCTTTAAAACCTAAAATTGAGATGATTCATTTCAGACTTTTTAGGACTTTGCCAAAACGCAGTAGGTCAAATGTTTAGCCTTTGAAGAAGCATCTAAAAGACAGCTGGGACTGGAGACTACCGTAGTTGGTGACTTAAAATGTGAGAAAATTAAAAAAATAGGCGTTTTTGTTGCAGTCCCACTGAATTCTTAGTGTTTGACGACAGTGAGCTGCTCCATGTTAATTTAAAGCTACTGGAGTACACTTACAAAGAAGATATACAAATGTGGACCAGTTTTTATATAATTATTTATCATTATTATGTTTTCAGACCTGCACAATCGGGACTGTAGTCTCAGATGTTTTCTGTTCAAATAGAGCTCCTCTGCAGGAGGTAAAAAGGCTACTGGTGCAGAATTTACAGAATCTAAAGTGAGAAGGGTTCAAGATGCCCTCAACAGCTGTGACTACCAGTATATTGAAAGAAAATTTGTAGCACAATTTCTTTGAACATGTTCAAGGTTTAGTATGAACTCTTCTGCCATTTCAAGTGAGGTACCTCTGTGAATGTTTCGAGACAATTTGTGGAGATTCCCTTGCAATTTGTTTGCCAACTACTTCCTATATATCGCATTAGATGCACAGATGTTTGGTGCTGTGATCCTTAACAATGAACGACAATTTACAAGCCACTATGCTCACATCTTCCTAAAGCCCGAGCAGTTTGAACTTTGAGCATTTTTATTTGCAACCGTCAGATTTTATTAAGAGGGTTAGTGGTCCAACATAGGCCTGTCACAAAAACAAGTTTTGCTGGGTGATTAATTGTCTCAGAAATTATTGTGATAAATGATAATATTGTTCAAAATTTGACAATACTGTAATGAGTAATTATTGTCAAATTTAACAAGAAAGGTTGGTTTGGGTAATTTAGAGTGTAGTAACATGTTTGACCACCAGATGGCAGGATAATACCGTTTGAACAGAGGGATGGATAGTGAGGGAGCGAGCAGCGTGTCTCTTTAAGAAACATGGGAGGGAGGCCCCTTGACACGACATGGGCCGTCTTTCTTGTTTTTCAGTTCTCAAAATGGCGGATGCTCGGTGTGGTTTGAGCTCTATAGCATAACATTTTTCCCACAAAGCTTTTACAGGTAATTAATTTGAAAAAATCAGTAAACAAGTTCTCAGCTTCTTTTTACAGAGAAAAACAACTTTTTACACGAAGGCACGGGTTTCAACCGTGAATTTTGGAGCTTCGACAAGACGGAGATTTTTTCCCCGAGGTCGATCTGTTAGCTTAGCTCGTAGCGTAGCTTCTCAGCTTAGCTACTTTTAATGATCCAAAAACGGAATTTTGAAGGATAAAAAAAAAATTAAGAGAAAAGGAGGGGTCAGTGAAAAGCACCGGAGATGAGCTTTTTGTCATCCAGTGTCTTCAGTAGACAAAGAGAGACAAGACATGATAAAGCTGATAAATGAAAATGAGGTTGATAAGTTTAATTTTATCATGCGATTAATTGATTTACTGTTTATCGCGACAGGCCTGGCACAACATTCAGGTAATTCAACCTGCAAAACAGAATTTGCCAATGAATAGAATAGAAGCAACAACCATACCAGTTTCTGTTTTCAGCACAAACAATTGTTGGGTTCACAACTTTGTTACAAAATGTAGCCAAGCTCTTAATGGCAAACGTAAAAGAAGCAGCACTTTATGTTTATTATTGCACCATTAAATAAAATAATCTCACCAGTGACTTGTTCTCTACCAAAGCATATTGTGCATCCTTCATTATTACAATGCAACCCAAGTTTACAAGCTTTTATAAAAGCTACAATCTTTGAAACTTTGTTTTGAAGACAGCTTTTTGTAAAGTTAAAAAGGGAACATTTCAGAACCCTTGTGGTTTTGAGTGGCAGAGATAACCAGGACAGATTTGATCGTCACAAGCTAATCATCTTTTTTTATTGGTGCAAAGCTGCGTGTTTAACCCAGTTTAACCACCAAACAGCACGTGACTGAGAATAATATTTTTTTTTCCCCTTCTTCCTCCAACTAAAAGCCAAAGACTGGGTTTGTTTTTTCATCACATAATCACCACAGAGCCTTTAAAAGAAGTCTGTCTTGATGCAACGCTCAAATGCCACAACCAAGTTGACTGACTGCGTTTAGAAATCAGGTGATCCTTCTAAACTTTGATGACGATATGTAGACATGACGACACACTGCAGCGGATGATGATGAATTTCGGATGTGCTTTGTTGAACTTCAGCAGTTATTTCCATCCTTATAATGAGCTGAAGCTTCATTTCCATCACGGTCTTACTACAAAGTGTTTACATCCATGTTGGATGGAGTTATTTTATAGAGACACTCACCCCACAAACAAGCAAACAAATAAACATTAAGCTTTAGCATTTTAAATTAGCAACGTAACAACCAATTCTCATTTTTGTGTTTCCTCAGACAGTACAGGACAAAGGAAATCTCATAATAGTTTCATCTAAGTATGCAAATGATATAAAATAACCATAAACTTTGATTCATTGTACACTTATGCACTGAAACTGTGTTATAGGTATGTTATAGGTTTTTATAGTCACATAGCATACCGTTTTGTGACAGAATGCACCAACTGTTTCTACTTAGCGGGTCTCATAAAGAAGATTATGGCTCACACGTCTAAATTATAACTGTCCACTGTCCATAATAAAAAGCATTCAAACATTTTTGATTTATGACTTGCTTTTATAACAAAGCATTACCGGTACATACAAGTCTGTTTCCTATTTTAGTTGAATTATCAGTTCAAGTAACAGATGCTTTATTATCTCTAACATGAGCTATTGAAAAACTGTTATGAATATGAAGCAAAGTCCAGTTACTTTTGCTCCTGCCTTCATCGTTGGAGACGCATGAAGTAAATCACTAAAATGTTGATGCAGAAGAGCATTCTCTGACTGAGAAGTGTGAATTGCAAGATGCATCAAGTTTGACTGGTTTCATCTCAACAAGCTAGCTTTAGCTTCAGATGAACCATAGTCATGCACTTTTTCATTGACTGCCTACATAACAGACAAGTCAAAATATCAAATGTCAAAATATAGCTCTAGAGCTCTTAAACTGTTGGAGAAGCCCATGAGAAAATCAAGAGATATATGTTAGACTAGATGTTAGAAATGGGTTAGAGTAGTAGTTCTCAGAGTGCGGGGCATGCCCTCATGGGAGGGCTGGGGCCCGGGCCAGGAGGGGCGACACTGCTGAATGTTTTTTCAACATTTTTCAACAGCACCGCAGTGGAGAGAGTAGACAGCACCAAGTTCCTGGGAGTGCACGTCTCAAAGGACCTGTCCTGGAGCAGGAACACTGCAGCACTGGCAAAGAAGGCTCACCAGCGTCTCTACTTTCTCCGCAAGCTGAAAAGGGCTGGAGCTTCAACCCCCATCATGAGCACCTTCTACAGAGGTGCCATAGAAAGTGTCCTGACCAGCTGCATCACTGTGTGGTTTGGTGCATGTACTGCATCCTGCCGCAAGAGCCTCCAGCGCATTGTGAGAGCAGCTGAGAAGATCGTGGGCACCTCCTTGCCCTCACTGCAGGACTTACACAGCAAACGCCTCACTCGGAAAGCCCACTGCATGGCAGGTGATCCCACACACCCACTACACAGCTGCTTCAGACTGCTGCCATCAGGGAGGAGACTGAGGAGTCTCCAGGCTCGAACCAGCAGACTGAGAGACAGCTCTGTTCATCAGGCAGTCAGGATGCTAAACACTCTGCCTGCTCTGCCCCCCCTCCCATTTGAACTGCCTTAACACTAAAACTTTCTCACACATTACCACACAACACAAAGATTTTAACACTGGACTCTGTGTCATCAAACGGGTTATTCACTAAACTCTCGGTCATGTGCTCATACAGTTTGCACTACTTCTCATACTTGCACTAATGTTTGTATTACATCACTGCCTATAATCATAATACTGTTTACATTCTCTGTTTACATTTATTAATACTGTTTACTTTTATTACTACTGCTTACATGTAATTACTACTGTTTACATTTACACTACTCTAATATCTACACCACTGCTGATACATATACAGTGTGCTCTGAACGGTCTTATTTAGGGATGCCCAATGTGCCTTACTGCATATGCCACTTTTTGCCTCTATAACAACATCAACTACTACCTCATACATATACTGTGTACATTAACTCATACGCTGCTTTGCCACTTTGCAAATGTCAATGCTAGAAACCTTTAGTTTATTTTAGTTATACTTTTTATACTCTTTTTTTTATACTAGTATGCAAAAACTCAGGACAGTATTATGTTCATTAAATGTTTAATGTTTTAGTTTTAGAGTTGGTGTAAATTTTCATACTCTTATACCACTATGCAAAAAACTCAGGACAGTGTTAGTTTTACTATTTTATGCTTATGTCTATTATTATATGTTTCAGTGTTTCAATGTTTAGATGTTTACTGTTGCACCGAGGGACTGAGAGAAACGCAATTTCGGTCCTGTGTATGTCCTGTACAGTACATATTGCAGATCTGACAATAAAGTTGACTTTGACTTTGACTTTTTTTGTTTTCTCAGGCTGAAACATGTTGCAGGAGGAACTAACATAGCAACACCTCGTTGCAGTCCGAACCTCTTTTAGGGACGCACAGAACATCAGATCAGATGTATTCGTTTGTCTCTCCTTCCTGTCCTCTCAAACTCAGCCGGTCAAAGCAGATGGCTGCTTGTCCTGAGCCTGGTTCTGCTGGAGGTTTCTTCCTGTTAAAAGGGAGTTTTTCCTTTCCACTGTTGCCACTGTGCTTGCTCAGGATGGGAGACTGCAACAAAGCCAAGATTCAACTTGTCTGCTGCCTCCTTAGATAGAGAACTTTACTAATTGGCGTTTCTAAGTACCGGTATCTGAATGTTCCTGTAAAGTGCCCGGAGACAACTTTGTTGTAAATTGGCGCTATATAAATAAACTTAATTGAACTGAATGTATTATTTATTTATCAAGGATTTCAATCGACGATGTCTAAACTGATCCATTCATCGTGCTTTATTAAAGGGGGTGACGTGTGTCACATTTAATATGTTGAAGCTCTACATAAATGTGAGTCCTCCACGCTTCATTTCTAAAAGCTCAAGGCGGGACAGGTGTTGTACCAAAACATGTTTCAACCCTGCGGGAGAATGCGCAGCCTGTTAGTCTTGCTTTTCCTGCTGCTTTAGTTCTTAAGAGCTATACATATTTTAGTGTTAATATAGTTTATGCGTTTGCCCAAGATTGTAGTGAAGGCGTTTCTCCATTTCACGCTCATGTTCTCTTCAAAACTCACAATGTTCTCTCTGTGAGGTTGTCAGTTTCACGAGTTTGTAGTTTGCCATAAATTTCTGCAGATTTCAATATTACACAGGATTATAACAAAAACGTTTTTCGAGATACTTATTTTATATATACAGTATGATTGTTTCTCTACAGTGCCCTGAGACGACTTCTGTTGTGACTTAATAATAATAATAATGAATTCAATTTATAATGCACTTTTCATTAATAAAAATCCCAAAGTGCTACAAAGTGCAACAAAAGCAAAAATCAAATAAAACAAGTGATAAAATCAAGTAAGACTTGGTGCTATATACGTAATAAACTCAACTGAATTGAATTGAGATTTGTATGTGCTAATCTGGTTTAGATTTGGAACAATCTGTAACATAACTGTAATGTGACAAATGCAATGTAAGTTTTTTTTTGCATCAATTCTGATGATTTTGTTTACCGCATTTTTTCGATTATAGTATAAGGCGCATTTAACGAAACTAAAACATTTTGACAGACTTTTCTGTCATGTTCCACATAAAATCAGTTTGATGTCAGGAAGCACAACCAGAATTAATACGCAAGGTGCACCGGATTAAAAGGCTCACTGCTGATTTTTTTGAGAAAATTAAAAGGTTTTTAAGTGTGCCTTATAGTCTGAAAAATAATGTAGTTTACCTGTTGTGCAGTTATTTAATGTTGGAAGTACATTTAGCCAAACAAAAGTCCATAAATTGTGTTTTTCAAATCTAACACCGTGTTATTGACTTTATATAAAATGTGTTTATCATGTTCCATAGATCATAGTGGACCCAGTTGATGAGGGTGACATTAAAAAAATAAATATTCATAGCTCAAGTACCGTATTTTCTGGAATATAGGTCGCATTGTCCAATTATTGCCAAAAAATTGGAAAAATCCATATACTGTATAGGTCGCACCTGAATACACACCTACGTCAAAATGTGGACCGTGTTTAGCTCTGCTGCAAATGTCTGCCACAGGAGCGCACAGCAAGGCTTTTAAGAAGATTAACACTTAAAAACAATTATTTGTTTGATAAAAATTATAGCAAATATGTGTCTGAGCTGAACTTTTCTTTAATAAATGAACGTAATTGTGAAATGAGCTGGATTTAAAAATTTGTTTCGCTACGTCTGATGAAACAAAACGTGCACGCGCAGCACCAGACATGCAGTAGCAGCGAACAGACCTGCATGTACCGGTATTTTAATTTTAGCAGGATAAACACCTAAAATATATATATTTGTTAGCTGACATTATTGTAAGAGTGTGTCTCAGTTTAATTTTTGTTAATAAATGATTACAAATCAGCTTATTTTATAAAAAGACATAAATAGGTCGCACCTGAATATAGGTCGCAGTGCATGCAAAAATGATAAAAAGCTGCAACCTATATTCCGGAAAATACGGTAGTCAAAATAACTTAATATTGTCGTGTATTTCATGCACTGTTAATATTTTGGTTTGCACCCCAGGACTGGGGTATCACGGACAACTTTCTTTCTTCAAAGAGGAATCCGACAAAAATGTTCGAGAACCACTGGGTTAGAGAGACCTGCAGCTCTGCGAGTATTTTGAGAAAAACCTGTTGTAGAGACTTTTTGAACATGTTCAAGATTCAAGCAACAAACTTCGAGCATCTGAGACTCGAGTGAGGGAATTGAAAACTTCTGAAAACATTTTGAGACATTCTCGAGACTCCCCGGCGAATGCCTTTCAACTAGTTGCAGCTGAATATGATATTACTTTAAGAAAGGAAATACGTAATCTTTACTGTATTACAAGCAGAGAGATAGTTCAGCAGACTGTTTAAAAGAAGACATTTGTCAAACACATTAACAAAACTTTGTGTTATTTTGGAAAGTAATGCATGACAAAAGTCAAAACAATTACAGTACTCAGTCCTTATAAATGTATTCTGACCAACCGTTAACACTCTGAACATTTGACTCAAGATGCGTAATGTGTGAGATTAACCCGTTTACTTTGACTTTGAACTGTTGACATTTAAAACACACAGTGTCACATGTTAATAAGCCATAACACTGGATGCAGTTTTCTGAAAATATAACTGCATTAAATCCAGACTTCAGATGTGATAAAATTACACAGTTGGACAGCGACGCTTGTCCAGACATGAAACCAACATTCTGAAAGCTTCAGATTAATAAAAAAGGAGTGGATGTCTGAGAAGAGCTCAGCGTTATGAATTGCCAAGCAGTGTTTTTTTGTCTATTAAAATGAATTACTAAAACGTTACCTTTTGGAGCTCAGCTTGTTTACGTGAAGCTTTGTGCCCCCACAGAGCAAGTTTCAACATAATGCTCTTTTTAGTTCTGAACGCCCACTTGTGCACAATAAAACGTGTGGATTTTTAAAGAAACACAACTCAAAATTTTTGAACCGATTGTTTAAGCTTTTTGCTGTTGTCGTTTTAAGCACGACAAAACGACAAAACTGTAAAACTGACCCAGTGTTGGGCTGCCAAGTCCTCCAAAGGCACCAGAACCAAGAGCTCCCAGTGGAGTAAAGGGTGGAGATCGACCATACGGATCTAAAATGAAAAATACACAATAATCCTCAGAAATGCTGAGTGGACATAAACGACTTGTAACATTATACAGGTAGTCCCCGATTTACGAGCGAGATCCGTTACAACGAGGCGCTCGTAAACCGGAAATCTCGTAATTTGGAACGGCCGCCACGCTTCTCGTAAGTCCGGAATTTCGCTCGTAAATTGGAACGGTTTTGCTAGCGCGACTACGAACACTCGTTTTTCATCGAAAAACTGCTTATGAGTGCATAAAAATGATCGGAAACGTGTGTCCACATGTTTAGCTAACGAACTGTGGTGAAAAAACACAGGAAAACTCAGTATTTTTTGCGTTTTTTCCAATAATTCGCCAGCTCGTAAGTCCGGAACCTCGTAGATCAGAGCGCTCGTAAATCGGGGACTACCTGTACATGGATTAGGAGCAAAAGTAAATCTCTGTAAGTACCAGGTAAGCATCTTTATTAAAATGCCAAAAGCATAAAGAACCCGTCATTGTTTAAAGTAAAATCAAAACATTACCTTTAAAGCTTCTCCTACCTAAGTGTGCAGCCGGTGGGAGGAAAGAGGAGTGTGGTGCTGACTGAGACATGAAAGGCGCTGAAGATGGATTGACTGCACCTAAAGGAAAGAAGTAAAAATAAAAAGTGTCAAAGAGGAATCATATCAAGAACTTCAAGGTAATGCAAAGAGAAACACGGACTGAAACCAACAACAAAAACAAAGTGTTTTTGTAGAGAACTATTTAATACAAAAATATCTTAACTTTTCAGATTGCCAAACAATAAATATGCCTTTTTATTTTATTTTGTACGAGAATGTTTAAGTATGCACCTGCAGTTGGGAAGAGATTGGGAGGTCTGGTCAAGTCGTGAGTTGGAGGCAAGGCTCCTCCCATGGGCCCCAGTTGGCCCAGACCTACTGCTCCTGGAAAACGGGCCAGCAGGTCACTCCGGAAGTCCAGCTTGTGAGGATCAGCCTGCATCAGCTGAAATATGGGTGGAGCGGTTTGATGTGGTTTCACCACCATCAACAAGGCATTAGTTCATGTGAAGAAACCCTTACCTTTACTTTTCTCTGGTGGCTTAAAATCATCCAGGCCACATGTACATGCATAGCACACCATTTCCCCGGTTTCTGCACAAAATCAAACAGGTTTACTTTAATATTCCATGAATACTGCACACACAACTTTAAAGCCTTTGCACACAGAGTCAGATGTTCGTCTTGTAGCTCAATAAGGTTTCGGCTAGCCTCTGCAAGAGGTTGGAGCTAACTGAAATCTAGGCATGGGCCGGTTACCGGTTTAAAGTTTTAAAATCACATGGTCAAAAAGGAAATGGAACCGGACATTTAGGCCTGTTTAAAACTTTTTTAAATTAAGAATGCATCCATCCAGCAGGTAAAAGCCAGTCTTGACTCATCTATCAGAGAAGCGACACCTGTGTCTCTCTTTTAGAAGTAACTATTTTGAAACAAACATTTGCAACAAGCTACAAAAGTGTTAACGCACACAGTCAACTGCAGTCTGTCACTTGTGGGTATCTTGTAGAGCTCATAATAATTATCGTATTCTTTGGCCTATAAGTCACGGTTGTTGTTGGGTTTTTTTTGCATAATTTGCATGATCTGCGACTTATACACCAAAGTGACATTTATAAACCAATTTTTGGCTTAGATATGACCCTTTTCATTCATTCTGACTGAAAATATTGAATACTACCATTTCCAGCTGCTAGATGGCACTCGAGTAGTATGGCATGCCGTTGTACCATGTAATAGATAAAAGTGGCTATTAATGAATGGTAAATGGTAAATGGAGCTTATTTATTTAGCGCTTTCCAGCCCCCTGTGAGGAGCCCCAAAGCGCTTTACAATACCAGCCATCCACCCATTCATTCAGCCATTCATACACCGGTAGTGGTAGCCTGCCTTGCAAGGCGCCATCCAGACCTACCGGGAGCAACTCAGGGTTAAGTGTCTTGCCCAGGGACACAACGACACATGGTGGGCGGATGCGGGATTCGAACCTCCAACCTTCTGATCAGGAGTCGACTGCCATTACCACTACACCACGGCCGCCCATAATGACACAATCGACTTGCCATAACCTGCCACCTTCGTTTGCCTGGAGCAACCGAATCAACTTCATTTCGCTGCGCCGCCCCGGCAAAATGCAGCTGATCTGACCGTGAATGTGCATTTATTAAGTAAAAGTTCAACTGAGACACACCTTTACTATAAATTCAAGCAAACAATTGTTTTTACGTGGTTATCTTGTTAAATTTTTAAGAAATGCGCAGAGGCTCATCCCTCTGCTCATGCCCGCTTCCGCAAATCGGGTTTTGAAATGCAGCTGATTTGACAGTCAAAGGGCATTTGTTAAGCAAAAGTTTGACTGAGACCCACCTTTGCTATAATTTCGAGCAAACAAATAATTGTTTTTAAATGTTAATCTTGTTAAATTCTTGTTCAAATCATCCCCTGCACGCTCCCGCGTCCGCCATTTGGCAGCCAATAAATTTTTGGCACACATTTCCAGGTTGTCACCTCTGACGCGTCCTAACAGATGAAACGTATACTGCGAAGCAACATATTTATGGATTTTTCCACTTTATTAGACAAATTTGGTCTGATGCAACTTATAAGACAGTTACGGCGAAGAACATGTTTTTCCCACTGACATTAATAAAGATGAACACGTGTTTCCACATTCTCCTCCTGTTCAAAATTTAAGACAAAATATAAATTATTTGGGTGCTGCCATGTTTTATTTTTGCAAGCATCTGCACACTAAGGATGTGGGACTATACGCTCTGTATCTCGATAAAAGACTACAGTACATGTAATTTATCACAGTGTAACATGACACCAAAAGTCTCAAATAAGTAATGAGAACTAAATTCATTTTAAAACGGTGCATATTTGAGCACACTGCAGCAGGATAAGAGCTATCTAACTCCAGGTCTCTCTTGTAAATGAGTCCTTGAGGCTCAATGGGATTAACCTGCCTAAATAAAGTTTGAATGAATCTGAATCTACAAAAATCAACACCAGAAACAAATTACATCTGTAGAGGGTGTTTTAAAGTCAGGAAAATATCTTGTTTGTTTACACAGAGGAGGAGAGATTTAAAAACTGTACTGCCAGAAACCACCAGGAGGCACTAGTCTTCTGTGGTTTCAACTTCAGGCTTCCAGCCCTGCCTCTAGTTATAGATGGCTTTTCTTTAAGGGGAACACACCTCGTCTTTAAGGTACAAACAATTAGCCAAACATTAAAAGGAGAAAGTTCAACTCTTTACAGTGTTATTTAAAAAGCTGCTCAATCTTTTAAAAAAAAAATGCTAAAAACAACATTTTGCCCCAGAATTATAAAATTATTCTGAATATTTTAGATTAAATTTAAAAAATTGACTTGATCTTAAATATCATTGTAAATAAAAATGCAAAATAAAAAAGCTGATCAGAAATTAGCCAAAAACCATCTGTTAACATGTTCACTCGTTTTCTCTTTATTTGAATCTGTGCATGAATAAAAGCACATAAATTGTGTGTTTTGATTTTTTTGATTTGATACCATCAGAATCTCATACTGGCCCATGCCTACCCTGCACCATTATGGATTTAGAGACACACACAAAAGAGTGAAAAATAACGAACATAAGAAAAGAAAAACACGTACAGTACATTATACACGGCGTGATTTTCAGATTTGAAATATCTAACTGGGTGTGCAAGGGCAGAGAACAGACCAGAAGCAGTTAGGATTACGAGTGAGATTAGTGCAGAATGAGTGAAGCAGTGAGACAGTGGAAAAGGCTGAGTCGAGAGATTCAGAAACATCTGTTTTTGCTTACATTACTGATTTTCAACGATGTCCCAAAAGGATCAGTTAGCTACAAGAGAACAAAAGTGCAAGACCACTTTAAACACACCTCACTGTTTTTTAAAGTCAAGTTTTTCACTCTTTACTGCTCTGACTAGGCCCATGTTGCAGCACATCCTAACTGGCAAACGTAAGCTGGGGTAGCATGTTAGCTTATTGTCCTTACCCTGGGGTCCTTGGGCTGCAGGTGGTGAGGCACAACCCCGAGTCGTGCTGTTAGATCCGGAGCCGTTCCCTGAGGGACAAGAGGCTGTCAAACACAGCACAACACATGAGCCACACCTTACTGAGCTAAACGCTTTCAAAAGAATCAAATCTGCCGTTCTTCTGAACAGCCCTGGTGCAATGTGTCATGTTTTTAATGTAACCGACATGCAGCACGTGAGCTTTAAAAGTTTTAGAGTTCCTCGTCAAACTAGTCTTAATCAAAACAGGCGTCACCGTTTCATCGTTAGTTCCTCAAGTGCGAGGGATCAAATAAACTCTCACTTCAGCAAACTTCAATAACGTGAGGTGAAGAGACGAGGAGAGTTCTTTCTCACCTTTGGCTGAAATGCTCCCTGCAAAGAGCTAAAAGGCCCAGTGGGAGGAATCACAGGCTGAATACTTGACACTGGGGGTGGTGTGTATTGTGGGAAGAACTAAAATTAAAACAAAGGTACACAAAGGTTAAGGAGGTCAATTAAATCTATTTCTACTCTGGAACATAAACCTTTTTTTTTTAATAAACTCATTGCTTGGGGTGCAACAAAATCTCCTGAGATTAAAACATTACTGTACATGATTTTCTGTCAAGTTTGCACACACACACACACACACCCCCCGCCCTCCCAAAAAACATGATTTTTGTCTGAAAATATCACTCAAACGTCTCCGCCACGTTAAGTTGTTTGTGTGGCACCAGGTTAAACAAACATGTTAGGCCCAAGGACCAAGTCACTCGAGCTGTGGTTTTAAGACAGCAGCTGTCGACCTTTGTACAGTTACTAACGCGCATGTGTGAAATTGGGCACTACGTCCCTAAACAGGTTCCTAGCTATTTCCAGTAGGCGTTGATCTATATTATTTTGGTCCTTTACACCTGCCTTTTTATTGGCCGTTATAAATAAATGCACTTGTAAATTAGTTTTAATGGTATTTTATGTTGTGATAAAGTGTAATGTTCCGTGGCGTTGGAATGATCGGAGAGCAAAGCTAAAACATATGGACATGGTGTAGATCAAAGGGCCTTGCATACTCCATCCAAACTGCTGAAATCGGCTCTCAATTTCGTAGTTGCGTGATGGAAATTGTGTCATTTTGTTCAGAGCGGCTTTGCCTGCCGCCTCTCAACTCAAGGCCTTGGCCCAACATTTCCTCCCAGGCGTATCTGCCAAGTATTGTGTGATTGGTCAGATGTGTGTGTGGACGTATTTCTCAATGCGGAAATGAACTTGGACATTCAGCTGCGCAACTAAACAAACACACTAAATTAGTCAAATGGCCAAAAACTCCTGATGGAGATTGTGTATGGAGGTGTCTGTCTGCTGAAAAGTGTGGCGCTTTCTTCATGAGGGATTTGTTGCCAAACGGCGAATGCAAGCACAAGGGCAGACTCTGGTGGGAAGAAACCTGTGCAGTGACATACCCTATTTTTCACCCTATAGTGACGTATTTATGGATTTTTCCCCATATTTATAAACCAATTTTTGGCTGAGATATGACTGTTTTCATTCATTCTACAATACCATTTTCAGCCACTAGATGGCACTCTAGTGGTTGGGCATGCCGTTCTATCATGCAATAAGTAAAAGTGGCTATTAATGACAATCGGCTTGCCATAGCAGCCACCGTTGTCCAGTTCGCTTGGATCAACCGTCAAATCAGCTTCATTTTGCTGTGCCACCCCAGCAAAATGAAGCTGATTTGACAATTGAAGTGCATTTATTAAGTAACAGTTCAACTGAGACACACCTTTAATATAACGTTGAGAAAACAAATTACTGTTTTAAAATTATTGTTTTTAGATGGTTATCTTGTTAAGTTTCAAAGAAATGCACAGCAACTCGTCCACTCTGTTCTGAAGGAATGTGCGGACCAACTCTGTGAGGTGCTGGCCGACATCTTCACCACCTCACTTGCACTGGAGTCAGTTCCCACCTGCCTGAAGACCGCCACCATCATCCCAGTCCCAAAGAGCTCCACAGTGACTGGTCTGAATGACTGACTCACCCCGATAGTCGCTAAATGTTTTGAGAAACTGGTCATGTCCCACATCAAGACAACCGTCAACATCAACGAGGACCCTCATCAATATGCATACCGCGAGAACCGATCAACAGAGGACGCCATCTCTTCCGTGGTCCACACTGCTCTCACCCACCTGGATCAGAAGGACTCATACGTGCGTCTGCTCTTTGTGGACTTCACATCTGCCTTCAACACCATGATCCCCCAAACTCTGATAGACAAACTATCTACACTTGGACTAAGCCCCTCCATTTGTAACTGGGTACTAGACTTCTTAACAGACAGACCACAGTCCGTGAAGATCCACAACTTCTCCTCCTCCACCATAACCCTCAGCACTGGCTCTCCTCAAGGATGTGTGCTGAGCCCCCTTCTGTTCACTCTGCTCACATATGATTGTACAGCCACACTTCCAGGCTGTCATATTGTTAAGTTTGCAGATGATACAGCGGTGGTGGGATGCATCACAAACAATGATGAGTCCAGCTACAGACAGGAGGTGGAACACCTGGAGAGCTGGTGCAAAGAGAATAATCTTCACATGAATGTGAAGAAGACAAAGGAGATGATTGTGGACTTCAGAAGGAATAAACACACCCACGCCCCACTGAAAATAGGTGGATCTGCAGTGGAAGTGGTCTCCAGCTACAAATACTTGGGTGTACACTTGAATGATAACCTCAGCTGGAGCAACAACACCACCAGCCTGATCAAGAAAGGTCATCAAAGACTCTACTTCCTCAGACGACTGAGACGTGCTGGTCTGAGCAGCCCAGTTCTCACCTCGTTCTACAGGTGTGCAGTGGAAAGCGTCCTGTGCTCCAGCATCAACGTGTGGCATGGAGGCTGCACAGTTGCAGAGAGGAAAGCTCTACAGAGAGTGGTGAAGGCTGCACAGAAGTCTGTTGGAGTCAGTCTCCCCACCATCACAGACATTTACACCTCCAGATGCAGGAAAAGAGCCACCTGCATCATGAAAGACCTCACTCACCCAGCACACTCACTCTTTGCCCCACTCCCCTCAGGACGGAGGTTGAGGAGCATCAAATGTAGAACCACTAGACTGAGGAACAGCTTCTACCCTGAGGCTGTTAGACTCATGAATGAATAAATAAAAATAAAATAAAAATAAACACTGCAAAATATCACATCATGCTGATGCTGATCTGTTTTCTTGTTGCTGTGTTCATCTGTGACCATCTGCTCATACAGACTCATGTTCGTGCTGCTGTTTATAATGATGTTTTTCCACTATATTAGGGCTTAGTGTATTACTAGTTGATGTTTTTCTTAGTTAATTCTAGATGTTATTACTGTTTTTCTCTTGCATTTGTTGTTGGATGTAACTGGGACCCCGTGTACATAATCTCGTTTTCATCACATGTACCACATGCGGTGCAAATGACAATAAAGACTCTCTGACTCTGACTCTGTGCGTTCCTACTTCCGCATATCATCTTATGAAATGCAGCTGATTTGACCGTCAAAGTGCATTTATTAAGCAAAAGTTAAACTGAGACACACTTTTACTACGATTTCGAGCAAATAAATAATTGTTTTTAAGTGTTAATGTTGTTAAATTATTTTAAAGTCCTCCCGTGCACGCTCCCACCATTTGGCAGCCAATCAATTTTTGGCACAACACCGGCCCACATTTCCGGGTTGTCAGCAGTGACGCATATAAATGTGATGTATACAGCGAAGCGACGTGTACGGCAGAAAATACGGTATACTGCAGCGGGAGGGCTTTTCTATAAGCTCTAAGCCTGCATCTCGTGGACTTTGAAAGGTGTGCACGAAAACGAACGTCCCGTAACCACGTGATCGCTGGTCGACTGTTCGGCTTCGGATGGAGTATGCTGGGCTATTACACGAATTTAACTGAACCAGAAGTAGGCATAGAACTATCAAGACCCCAAAGCATTGAATATTTCTGATGTAAAGCATGCACATTAGTAACTGTAAAAAGATCTCTCTTTCTGCAGCCTCTGTAGCTACGTGCTGAAAGGAAGAGTCTATGTTGCACAATTCTACTTCTCACGTTCAAATCTATCCACAACCTCGCCCCTCCTTATCTATCTGACCTCCTACAAATCTCCATCCCATCACGCTCTCTCAGATCCTCCTCTTCGCTACATCTCCATGTACCCTCTGCCCGCCTCTCCACCATGGGGAGCAGGGCCTTCATCTGCTCTGCCCCTCACCTCTGGAACGCTCTACCGCCAGACCTTCGAAACACCACCTCCCTTTCTCTGTTCAAGACTGCCCTGAAAACACATCTCTTTAGACTAGCTTATCATTTAATTCTGTTGCACTTTGTAGCACTTTGAGATTTTCATTAATGAAAAGTGCGTTACAAATTGAATTCATTATTATTATTATTATTATTATTATTATTAACTTTACTAAATGTATTTTATATTCTTTATTTATTTTATATTTCAATTTGATTCAATTCTGTGATGTGTTTCTTGCTGTGAAGTGTCCTTGGGTGTCCTGAAAGGCGCTTTTAAATAAAAAATTATTATTATTATTATTATTATTATTAATAATTTATTTATTTATTGAGTTAACATGAGAATTAGCTAACCTTAAAATAAAAATTAATTAATTAATAAATTAATTAAACTCTGTTCTGATTGATAAAATGATAAAGACAAAAATATATCACATTTCTGTACAAATATTTAATGTGAAAAATCTGAAAGTTAGGTCGCATATACCGGTAGCTGAAGAACTGTTCTATCTGAAGAAACTCATAAAATCAGACTGGAAAGTGTTCATCAGGTGAGCTTTTTCTTTAAAATATTAATAAAATCTCACTCTATCTTTCACGTAACATGAGTGTCCCGTAACGCCCCAATAAACTATCAATCTCTTAAAACTTTCTTCTTTATCGGCGCGCGTCAGAACTTGTCAAACATTATCACCATTTAGGATAAGATACTTACAGGATGTCGGTACAATCCGTCCATTTTGCCGGGATACTTCTCAAACTGAAAACAAAAACAACAAGTTAAAACATATCAAACATAGATGAAAATGTTCCATAAACATTCCAGACAGGCAGGAGGAAAGTTCAACACAGATGTTCTCACCAGGGGAGGTGCAGTGGCTGAGGGGTGCAGGAAGGGCGTGAAGTGTTGGTGCGTGTGCGTGTGTTGGTGCTGGTGGTTGTGCTGATGGAACTGGAAGGCCAGCGGCTGGATGCTCGTCTGGTTCTGAGACGTCCGGCCGGATGAGCTCGACGCCGAGCTCGATGTCGATGGAGCACCGGGTGTGGCGCGGCCCGTTGCCGTAGGGTTATTTTCATCCCCTGGCACGCTGCGTCTGCCCTCACGCTCTGGTGATAACAAGAAGTATGACATGGTGACAGGATCATTCGCTGAAATTTTTTTAAAACCTACAACTCAATTTGGCCAAAATAAAAAAATAAAAGCTACATGCGTAAGCAGAAACCTTACATTCGTGATTTTTTTTAAACGCTGCATATACACTCCCAAGACAAGTCTCACACGACTTCTGCTTTATAGTAAGAAGGCAACAGTTGCTGTGCTAATAAAAGCAGATCTCCGTCCACAAATGTTCAACTTCCTCATCACTCTCGACAAACCCAGACAACCACCAGAGGAAGTCTGAGTTTGGTTTATTTTAGCTGCCACCGTGTTCCTCTGAGCTAATGAATCATCCCAACAAACTGAAACTGTGAAGGAATGTGGCAAGTCTGTTCTCCGTACCTGCTGCTGTTGAGTTGGCAGGAGGCAGCAGAGGTGGAGGGGGAGGCAGACCAGGTGAAGACGTGAAGAAGGATCCCGAGTTGGCTCGGGAAGGGGGTCGCAGGGGCCCCGAGGAGCCCGAACCCCGATTATAGGGCAGAGAGACGCTAGTGGAAGGAGTTGGAGGGCGCACTGAGGATGAGGCAACAGATGATGCAGATGATGGAGGCTTGACTGGAGTGCTGCTCCTGAGAAAAAAGAAGTAGAGAAAACCATCAGTCCCTGAACACAACCACCCTGATGCTGGTAAATTAAAGAAACGGACCTGCTGTAGATGGGGTGGGACCGTGGAGGCAACGTGAGGAAAGGTTTGGGCTTGGAGAGTGGTGGGCTGCTGCTGTGGCGAGTACTGTTCCCGTTCATCGGGCTGGGTCGGGGGACGGCGCTTGAGGCCGCGCCCGGGGAGTGGGAAGACCGGCGAGGAAGGTAAACTGAAGAGGTAGAAGAAGAAACCGGATCTGGGAAGTGCGGCTCCAGGCTTTTCTCCTGACTTCGCTCCAGGCCAGACACTCGCGGGGTCACCATTAACCGCGACACCCCTCCACAGTGTGCTGGCAGAGACGGGCAGGTTTTGCCCATGGATGTGCTCATGTTTGCAGGAGCAGGATCCACAACTTAAAGAAAGAGGAGCATCGGTCAGCATCGTCACACACGTTGCACAGAAAGTTTTTCTCCGTTTAAATGTAACCAACTCTGACTCGGCAAACTTGGCCAGAACATTTCGGCAATACATTAAGTCACTGCAAGCTGGCAAATTACTTTTTATATCAAATCTACCGGTAGTTGTTCTTAACTCACAAGAATAATTTAAGTGTCTGAGATATAACAATTTAAATTATTTAACTTTTTATTATCTAATTAATCTTTAAAATACTCCCCCTGGTTGAAAAGAAAATGAATGAAAAGAGTTTTTAAGACAAAAAGAAGCTGCAATAAGAACTCCCAAGTACTAAAAACTGGATAGACATAAAGAACATCATGGATCACTCACTAAATAACTACATGCAACTAAATATTTGTGTCCATGCTGCTTTTGTGCACCACATCTGTGCAGTACACATAAGCAAGGAGAACCAAGGCAGATTTTACAAGTCATCTGTTACAGCCTAACTTCTAACTAACTTAACTTCAGTCAGTTAACTGACTGAACAAAGAAACTGACCGTTTTGCTGTGGTCTGTTCATTTGTTCCAGAGTTTTTTATTATCACAGTAACCAACAAAGCAATGAAATTGAAGAAACTGTTGGATGTTATCAGTTATTGCACTGGCAGTCAGTTCCCACCTGCCTGAAGACCGCGACCATCATCCCAGTCCCAAAGAGCTCCACAGTGACTGGTCTGAATGACTATAGACCGGTGGCCCTCACCCCGATAGTCGCTAAATGTTTTGAGAAACTGGTCATGTCCCACATCAAGGCAACCGTCAACATCAATGAGGACCCTCATCAATACGCATACCGTGAGAACCGATCAACAGAGGACGCCATTTCTTCCGTGGTCCACACTGCTCTCACCCACCTGGATCAGAAGGACTCATACGTGCGTCTGCTCTTTGTGGACTTCACATCTGCCTTCAACACCATGATCCCCCAAACTCTGATAGACAAACTATCTACACTTGGACTAAGCCCCTCTATTTGTAACTGGATACTAGACTTCTTAACAGACAGACCACAGTCCGTGAAGATCCACAACTTCTCCTCCTCCACCATAACCCTCAGCACTGGCTCTCCTCAGGGATGTGTGCTGAGCCCCCTTCTGTTCACTCTGCTCACATATGATTGTACAGCCACACTTCCAGGCTGTCATATTGTTAAGTTTGCAGATGATACAGCGGTGGTGGGATGCATCACAAACAATGATGAGTCCAGCTACAGACAGGAGGTGGAACATCTGGAGAGCTGGTGCAAAGAGAACAATCTTCACATGAATGTGAAGAAGACAAAGGAGATGATTGTGGACTTCAGAAGGAACAAACACACCCATGCCCCACTGATAATAGGTGGGTCTGCAGTGGAAGTGGTCTCCAGCTACAAATACCTGGGTGTACACTTGAATGATAACCTCAGCTGGAGCAACAACACCACCAGCCTGATCAAGAAAGGTCATCAGAGACTCTACTTCCTCAGACGGCTGAGACGAGCCGGCCTGAGCAGCCCAGTTCTCACCTCGTTCTACAGGTGTGCAGTGGAGAGCATCCTGTGCTCCAGCATCAACGTGTGGCATGGAGGCTGCACAGTTGAAGAAAGAAAAGCTCTGCAGAGAGTGGTGAAGGCTCAGTACTGTGTACATTAACTCATACGCTGCTTTGCCACTTTGCAAATGTCAATGCTAGAAACCTTTAGTTTATTTTAGTTATACTTTTTATACTCTTTTTTTATACTAGTATGCAAAAACTCAGGACAGTATTATGTTCATTAAATGTTTAATGTTTTAGTTTTAGAGTTGGTGTAAATTTTCATACTCTTATTCCACTATGCAAAAAAACTCAGGACAGTGTTAGTTTTACTATTTTATGCTTATGTCAATTATTATATGTTTCAGTGTTTCAATGTTTAGATGTTTACTGTTGCACCGAGGGACTGAGAGAAACGCAATTTCGGTCCTGTGTATGTCCTGTACAGTACATATTGCAGATCTGACAATAAAGTTGACTTTGACTTTGACTTTGGCTGCACAGAAGTCTGTTGGAGTCAGTCTCCCCACCATCACAGACATTTACACCTCTAGATGCAGGAAAAGAGCCACCTGTATCATGAAAGACCTCACTCATCCAGCACACTCACTCTTTGCCCCACTCCCCTCAGGACGGAGGTTGAGGAGCATCAAGTGTAGAACCACTAGACTGAGGAACAGCTTCTACCCTGAGGCTGTTAGACTCATGAATAAATAAAAATAAAATTAAAATAAACACTGCAAAATATCACATCATGGTGATGCTGATATGTTTTCTTGTTGCTGTGTTCATCTGTGACCATCTGTGACCATCTGCTCATACAAACTCATGTTCGTGCTGCTGTTTATTCCCACTATATTAGGCTTAGTGTATTACTAGTTGATGTTTTTCTTAGTTAGTTCTCGATGTTATTACTGTTTTTCTCTTTCATTTGTTGTTGGATGTAACTGGGACCTCGTGTACATAATCTCGTTTTCATCTCATGTACCACATGCGGTGCAAATGACAATAAAGACTCTCTGACTCTGACTCTGACTTATGTCAGTAAAGTAAGTTTTACATGTTTTATAACACTGTCTAATTTATCAATGAGATTTGATGATTTTGCATGAATTGCAATACCTCAAATTTTTCAAAATAATATTAATGGAAACATGGCCAGTTAGCAAACTTTAATACAATAACTACATAGCCTGGTTTGAAAACTCACTGTGCTGTAATATTTACATTTCACCATTTAATACTTTGTGTTTTAGTGTAGATTCTGTTTTAAAATGTACACAAATGAATGGTTCCAACGTTACAAGCTTGTACCAAAACTGAAGCATGAATAGAATTACAGGATGTTTGCACAAATGCAAGAATGAAAAAGTTTAAACAAACCAATTGCGATTAACTCCAAAACGTCCTGTATCCAACATCCATTTCATACTGAATGCTAAATGTTGTTGTTCTTAAACCTAAACCTGTTGTAATATCTTTAAAGGGGACAGCTGACCAACAAAAACAAACATCACGACTGTGAAGTAGCAGAAATTTTTTCTAACCTTTTCTGGTGCTGACCGTGAACACCGGGTCCATTTCATTGTCAGAGGCCTACAAAGAGAAAAGTTAGAATGAGCTTCATTATTTGTAAGTTCAACGTTATTTAAAACAAGTCAGGTACAAGCACAAAAACGTGAGTTTTTGTCATGAGCTCATTCAAGATACTGTGACACAAAGGAAAGTAGGGGTGACCAGGGTGCTGCAGCAACACCAATACAACAAAGTAAATAAAAACTAATTTTATTCATAAATAACGGGTATATTTGAATAACTTTTTGATATTACTGAGTTATTTAAAACTGATATACAAGCAAACAATACACACCTTGTCTCCTGCGTCACTCTCAGTGTCACACTAACAAACAAAACAAAAAATACTGGAATTAGCATCTATGGAAGTATTTTGTATAACTCAAAAAAAGCGTTGAATACGTTCAATTTGATTTATCATGTCCTGGATGACTGAGAATCTTCACCAGCATATTTTGTATAACATTGACTGTAATTTTGAAAAACAAAAACTTACAATGTAGCCAGTCTCCAAATGAGGACCCTGTGAACAAAAATAACAATATAAACCTCAACATAATGCAATTAAAATCTTGTAATTTGTCTTTAACTTAAAAAAAAAATAATTATTATTATTTCCTAGTTATAACGAATCATCCTACACTGTCTTAATTTCTTAAACAGCAAAGTATCATAGATGTTGCTCAACCAGTGAACCAGTTTTACTTGCTCCTTTTGAAAAGCAGGAAGTACAGGTCATTGGCACTACAAAAACACGGTTGTTTGATCAAGAATTTTCTCAACATCTAACATTTTCAGTGGGCGTACAGTCAGAGGCTTCGCCTTCACCTCTATCTTCCTTCTCTTATTTCTACTCTTCTTCCAGCAGCTGCTGGAGTAGCTTTGCGGGGCACCTTCCTCGGGCTCAGACAGCGGCCCTCCACCGTTTTCCTCCAGACCTCTCTTTCCCTTGTTTCTCCTCCCCAGCATATCAGTGCGCTGATTGGGCTTCAGAGAGCATTCCATCTGATAGGAAGGGAAAATAAGATGATTTAATATCTACAAATAGCGTTTATGTGTCATTATGATGATAAAAAGTAAAGTACATGCAGATACTGTACAATGTTGTGACACAGAAGTTCATGACTGGACCAATCAAATGATGTAATGAACTACAGTCGTCATAAAACCATCACTGGAGACGTCTTCAACCACCCCATCACTGCAATCTAACCACTTCTGAATATCTTGTGCAATTATAGCCATCTATTGTTTCTATATTTTGATTTTACGTTTATGTTATATGTTGCTGTGTGCTTTGCCTGTTTGTTTCTACAGCACTTTAGTTGGGCCTGTCGCTGTTTAAAGTGCTCTATAAATAAAATGGTATGGTATATACCAAACTGGTCAGCTCATAACATCTGCATTTATCAAAATATTTTGACTGACTATCTATCTATCTATCTATCTATATATATATATATA
>JBBPBX010027960.1:0-12554 GCA_038048925.1 Garcialebias charrua
GCATCAAATGTAGAACCACTAGACTGAGGAACAGCTTCTACCCTGAGGCTGTTAGACTCATGAATAAATAAATAATAAGAATAATCACTGCAAAATATCACATCATGCTGATGCTGATCTGTTTTCTTGTTGCTGTGTTCATCTGTGACCATCTGCTCATAAAGACTCATGTTCGTGCTGCTGTTTGTAATGATGTTTTTCTATTACTCTAGGGCTTAGTGTATTTCTAGTTGATGTTTTTCTTAGTTCATATCTTAGATGTTATTACTGTTTTTCTCTTACATTTTATTGTTGGATGTAACTGGGACCCTGTGTTCATAATCTCATTTCATCACATGTACAACATGCGGTGCAAATGACAATAAAGACTCTCTGACTCTGACTCTGATACACATACATAACTTTATACTGTACATACATTTTCAACTGGTTGTGATAGTATCTTACTTTGATGCTCCTAATAGCAAAATATTTCATTAATCAAGGTGTGTGTGTGTACTTGAATCAGGTTGACTCCAAAAAGCAATTCAGGAGAGATTTTAGTAACTGACACACACAGACAAAAACAATACCTCTTGTCTTCCTGATTCCTGCTCAGCAGGTAGATAAGTCTAACAAGGACAAGGTGAAGTCAAGACTCTGTCCAGAGGACCTGACCTCACCTTGGTAGAACATCTCTGGTCTTTCACCTTTCAGCAGCAGGCAGAAATAAGTCAAACTTAGCTTTATACCTTCTTTCAGCTCACATGATCCCTGAGGAGATTCCAAAAGAATACTGCTGCAGCAAGTAAAGTGACATGACAGCACGTGCACACAGGGTAGAGTTTGTGCAAACCTCCAGATGTTTTCACCAGAACACAATGAGAATGTGTGCACTTACTTGTGACAATGTTTTTTGAGGCAGGCGGCCCTCGCTTGTTGTTTTTCACCACCTCCAGTTTGACCTCGTACTCCTGTCCTGGACCCAGACCAGACTGCTCAAAGGTGGTCTCTGGACGGTTGAGTGAGCTAAGAATCTCTCCATCCTCCTCTTTCTGCCAGAAATAAATAAAACATGTGTCCTTACTCACTGCAGACAACAGTCTTGGCAGAATGTGTACTGATAAAACTACTAAAACAGGCCCAGCGGACATGAAGGCATCATAGATGGTGTTTGATTGACTTAGAAGTTGATTTAAGTAAATGTGGCTTCGTGCAGATCCTGGTAGCACAGATTAGAAATGTTTCACTCACAAAGGACTCAGGAGAGTACGAGTATTTGTGTGGTGACTGGAGCTGTTGCTAACAGCTTTAGCTGCTGTTTGAACTTCTGTCTTGGTTCAGTCATTCTCCAGAGGACACTCCTCACATTTGGATACATTCTGAGAAGAGGTGGGTTAAAACTGGGCTTTCTGCACCAGTTCATACAGTGTGTGGCTTCAGCTGGAGAAGAACGTGGATGTGGTGTGTTTACGTACCTCCAGGAATGAAGAAGCTACATTAATATACATTACAGCAAAACTCACCGTGTTCCTGAATATGAGGTTCCAGCCATCAAAGGGAATGTCCAGTGGGTCCCACTGCACTTCCACTGACGTTTCTCGAACTGACTTAAACTTAAGGCCCTCAGGCTCAGGAAGATCTAGAATGGACAAACCAAAATATTAGAGTACATCCTCTTAATTTCTATAACCATATAGTTTATGAACGTGCATGGAAAGCATTTATTTACTTACGTGTTGCCACCCGAGCACTGACGGGAACACTCCTCTTGTTGCTGAGCACAGCGTAGACGCTGATCAGGTACTCCACACCAGGCTCAAGCTCCTGAATGGTGGCCTCCTTCTGGTCCCCAGACACCCGCATGTCCAGCTCTAGACCTCCAGGGGCAGAGGGTGCATAGGTGACGAGGTACTCTGTCACACGCATCTCATTGTCCCAGGACAGGTCCACGGTTTCTGGACTGACCTCCACCACCGTCAGGTCCTTGGCTGGTGAAACTGTGGAGAGATGGTGACACTCAGCTCTGTCAGTGTGTCTGTGTTGTAAAGTATCTAAGAACACTTACTACCTTACTGTACTAAATAGCTCTGAGTACTACTGACTAAATTATTGAGCTAACAGCTAGTTCAAGCAAGACCAAGATGATCCCTGTCATGTTTAAACAACTGAGATCTTCCTAGTTTATACTTAGATGTTTATTAAATTAGATGTTTATTAAATTTGTTCATTTTTTTTACAAAAGAAACACAATACAAGACAATCCCATTAATGATACGTACATAATGTAAAAAAATGAAAGGTAGCAGAAAGAAGAATAAATCTTATTATATCTGCCCCTTTTTTCAAACAATCAGATTAAACAATAATAATCTTTCACCAGCAGTACAAAATGACTAACTCTTTCTAATTTTCTAATACTAATACTAATACATAACTAATAATTGATACAATACACATTATGCTAATTCATATATATTTTTTCAACAAATTCCTTTTGATCATTTTCTTAAATGTAAACAGTGACTTGGCATTTTTAACTACATTCTCCAAGCCATTCCATAATCTAATTCCCTGGATTGAGGTAGAACGTCCCTTCAAACTAGTTCTGAATTGTGGTTTTACAAACATCTCTGTCCCCTTAAGATTATAACAACTTTGTCTTTTAACAAAATTCATTTGGATATTTAAAGGTAATTCGTTATTCTGAGCCCTATACATAATTGATAAAATATTATAATCAACCAAATCATGGAACTTCAATAATTTCAGTTGATAAAATAATGTACTGGATGGATGACAGTAATGTTTTCTAGTGATAATTCTTACAGCTCTTTTCTGTAATACAAAAATAGGCTTTGTGATTGTTTTACACGCTTTCCCCCAAACATCAATACAATAGATTAAGTGTGGAACAATGATTGTGTTATACAACAAATACAGAGCTTTATCATTCAATAGGTCTCTGACCTTGTATAGTACTGCAATCGATTTAGCTATTTTTATTCTTACAGAATTTATGTGTTGTTTCCATGTCAGTTTGTCATCAATAATAACACCCAAAAACTTCACCTCACTCACTCTACAAATCTCAACACCCTCAATTTTGAGTGGAACATCAACAGTTTTCTTTTTATTACTGAATATCATGTAATTAGTTTTTTCTAGATTTAATGATAATTTATTGATTTTAAACCAAGTTTGTATTTTGGTAAATTCTGTCTTTATCAATTCCAACATTTGTTCTATATCTTCACCTAAACAGAAAAATGTGGTATCATCAGCAAAAAGTATACATTTAAGGAGTCCTGACACATTTACCAAGTCATTCACATATAAAATAAATAGCTTTGGTCCAAGCACAGAGCCCTGGGGAACTCCACATGTGATATTACAGAGGTCAGATCTTACATCATTTATTTGTACAAATTGTTTCCTATCTTTCAAATAGCTAGATACCCACTGTAATGCTGGTCCTCTAATACCATATTTGTTCAGTTTTTCAAGGAGAATGGTGTGATCAATAGTATCGAATGCTTTTTTTAAATCAACAAAAATACTGACACAATATTGTTTTTGATCGACAGCAGTAGTTATTTGTTCCATTAATTCCATGAGAGCCATTGATGTAGAGTTTTTAGCTCTGAACCCATATTGACTGTTGCTTAGAATATTTTGTTTGTCTATAAATTGATCTAGTCTGTTCACAAATAGTTTTTCAAGAATTTTAGAAAACTGTGGTAACAAGGATATAGGTCTATAATTGTTGAACACACATTTATCACCATTTTTAAAAAGAGGAACTACCTTAGCTACTTTCATATTATCTGGAAATATTCCTGTTGAAAATGATAAGTTACATATATATGTAAACGGCTCAATAACATGGCTCATTATATCCTTTACAAACATCATATCCATGTCCACCCAGTCCTTTGATCTCTTGTCTGTAAGATTTTTTACTACCTTCATTATTTCCTCTTTGTTAGTTCCATTTAGAAAAATACTGTTTGCACAACCTGTAATTGAATGGCTCACATTATTATCTACTTTTGGTATTTTAGCTGCAAGGCTTGATCCAACATTCACAAAATATTGATTAAATCCATTGACAATTTCATTTTCATCATAAACTTCATCTTTTTCTTTTACAAAATATTTTGAAATACTAGTTTTTGCTTTATGATTCTTCATAACACTATTCATTACTCGCCATGTTGCTTTCATATCACCATTACTTTTATCTAATAATTTACTATAATATTCTTTCTTATGTTTCCTTATAATCCCTACTAATTTATTTTTATACTTTTTATATTTTTCTTCAGCGTTCTGACTTCGCAATTTCAAGAAACATGAATACAAATAATTCTTTTTTTTACAAGCATTTCTCAACCCTTTTGTCATCCATGGTTGGTCAACGATATTTCTCTTTGTATAATTTGTTTGTACACAATTTTTTTCATACAGAGTTTCCAAGATATTCATAAACTCATCATATGATCTGTTCACATCATCAACATACACTTCATTCCAGTCTTGTTTATCTAGATCCTCTTTTAATTTTTCCAAAACTTTTTTTGATGTGTTTATGATCTTTTTCTTTGTTTTAACTGCTTTTGTGATACTTTGATCATTTTTATAGATTGTGAAAACTGGTAAATGATCACTTAAGTCGGTCGTTAAAATACCACCTATCACCTCTCCGTTTGTTATATTTGTGAAAATATTATCAATTATTGTGGCACTATGAGTTGTAATTCTTGTTGGCTTGGATATCAACGGATACATATTTAAACTGTACATTGAATTTATAAATGTACTGATGTTATTTGAATCTGTTTTATTTCCCATATCAATGTTAAAGTCTCCACACAAAAAAACTTTTTTATTAAAACTCTTCTCCAATAGCTCCAAGATTTTATCAGTGAATATTTCTATATTTGATCCTGGTGATCTATATACACAACTTATTATTATGTTTTTATCATTTTTGTTTATTATTTCTATTGTTATCATTTCCATAATATTATCAACTATTATTGACATTTCATTATTTAATTTACATTTTATTTCATTCTTAACATATAGAGCGACACCACCACCTCTTTTATTATTTCTGTTCATGTGAAATAATTCATACCCTTCGATGTGAATATTACTTGTGTTATCATCATTGAGCCATGTCTCTGACAGTGCTATTATCGTAAAAGTTCTATTTAACTGTTTTAAGTAATCTGTTATTTTGGATATATTTGCATTTATACTTCTGCTGTTAAAGTGAATAATAGAGAGAACTCCATTTGTTATAATGATGTCATTAAATTGCTCTTCATTGTAGTATTTGCTATCTTTTATTACTGGAAAAAATACTTGTTAAAGTGTATATTGTGTTAAAGGGTATATTGTGTTAAAGGGTATATTGTGCTAAAGGGTATATTGTGTTAAAGGGTATATTGTGTTAAAGGGTATACTGTATTGTGTCAAAGGGTATATTGTGGTAAAAGGGTATACTGTATTGTGTTAAAGTGCATATTGTGTTAAAGGGTATACTGTATTGTGTTAAAGTGTATATTGTGTTAAAGGGTATATTGTGTTAAAGTGTATATTGTGTTAAAGTGTATATTGTGTTAAAGTGTATATTGTGTTAAAGTGTATATTGTGTTAAAGTGTGTATTGGGTTAAAGTGTATATTGTGTTAAAGTGTATACAGTATTGTGTTAAAATGTATATTGTGTTAAAGTGTATATTGTGTTAAAGTTTATATTGTGTTAAAGTGTATATTGTGTTAAAGTGTGTATTGTGTTAAAGTGTATATTGTGTTAAAATGTATATTGTGTTAAAATGTATATTGTGTTAAAGTGTATACAGTATTGTGTTAAAGTGTGTATTGTGTTAAAGTGTATATTGTGTTAAAGTGTGTATTGTGTTAAAGTGTATATTGTGTTAAAATTAGGCATGTAACGGTTGTAATGGGTTTACCGAACCGTATCGGTACACCACGTTCGGTTCGGTCCACCTGCGTACCGTTTCGGTTATTTTTTCACTCATTAAACGTTCTTAACAGGTGAATATATGCACCGCGGAACAAAATTTCCTGGGCGCGTTTCAGCACGGACCTATTTTCGCGTGGCACGCGCAGCATTTAGCCGTTAGCATCTCGTGCGGTCTCCTGTTTTTGAACGTTATAGCTTTCTTCAAAAGATGAGCGCACGCGCAGCTTGTGTGGACTTTGCTTCATGAAGACTGCAGCAGCTGCTTGAGTGACGCAGCAGCAACACGTCACGTGAACGCGCTGGAAACTGTCATCTGAACGTGAACAGCAGCTGCATTAAAACTACTTCATCCGAACGTGAACGAAGAGCTGCATTAAAACTCCTTCATCAGGTAATCAGAGCGGTCCAGAGCAATAAACACAAGCTGTATGAGTTTTTAAATCTCTGAATCTGTCTGAACGTTGTTATATGCGCAGGGTTTAAAGTTACTGAGCGTCGCTATGAGACATTCATCACGTCAACACTTCAAAAAGTTCAGCTCTTTATGAAAAAACTAACTGATGTTGTCAACAACAAGCCCTGGACCAGATTAAAGCCCTGCCATGATGATGAAGAGTGAGAGATTCAATTGTTGAAGAGGTATTGTTTTATTATTATCTAAATAATCTTTAAAAAAAAATCATAATCTTATTAACTTGTTTTTTTTTAATCTCTTTTGTTTTTTATTTCCAGTCTGTGACAGAGGTAAATCCACCTGCAGCTAAGTGATGACTGAACTGAACTCTGAACTGTTCCCACAGTCCCACCTGTCCCACCAAGAAGAAGTTGTGAGTACAGTAATGAGGACAAATACAGCCACACTGCTGCTACTGAACAAAAACTTGATTAGTTAGATTGTAAACAGTCTGTTGCTGCTTATTGTTCTGACTGTTATTGTATTTATTAAGATTTTTATTATTGTTAATATAGTTTATTTATTGTAGAGTGCTGTTTATTTAAAATCAGAGTCAGAGTCAGAGAGTCTTTATTGTCATTTGCACCGCATGTGGTACATGTGATGAAAACGAGATTATGTACACGTGGTCCCAGTTACATCCAACAACAAATGCAAGAGAAAAACAGTAATAACATCTAGAATTAACTAAGAAAAACATCAACTAGAAATACACTAAGCCCTAATATAGTGGAAAAACATCATTATAAACAGCAGCACGAACACGAGTCTGTATGAGCAGATGGTCACAGATGAACACAGCAACAAGAAAAACAGATCAGCATCAGCATGATGTGATATTTTGCAGTGTTTATTTTTATTTTATTTTTATTTATTCATTCATGAGTCTAACAGCCTCAGGGTAGAAGCTGTTCCTCAGTCTAGTGGTTCTACATTTGATGCTCCTCAACCTCCGTCCTGAGGGGAGTGGGGCAAAGAGTGAGTGTGCTGGGTGAGTGAGGTCTTTCATGATGCAGGTGGCTCTTTTCCTGCATCTGGAGGTGTAAATGTCTGTGATGGTGGGGAGACTGACTCCGACAGACCTCTGTGCAGCCTTCACCACTCTCTGTAGAGCTTTCCTCTCTGCAACTGTGCAGCCTCCATGCCACACGTTGATGCTGGAGCACAGGACGCTTTCCACTGCACACCTGTAGAACGAGGTGAGAACTGGGCTGCTCAGACCAGCACGTCTCAGTCGTCTGAGGAAGTAGAGTCTTTGATGACCTTTCTTGATCAGGCTGGTGGTCATCCAAATGGGTCACTTTTATTTATTACTACAATACAATACAAACATATTTTTGGCACATAAAAATTTTGTAAGTCTTTATTTTGTAAAAAAAAAAATAAAAAAAATTTGTACCGAAAAAACCCGAAAATAAACCGAACCGAGCTCTCCTTGTAGTTGAACCGAACCGAAATGTGATTTTAGCGTACCGTTACACCCCTAGTTAAAATGTATATTGTGTTAAAGTTTATATTGTGTTAAAGTGTATATTGTGTTAATGTGTATAGAGTATTGTGTTAACGTGTATATTGTTTTGTTAACTTTTACATCACAGTCAACCTCTGACCACTCGGTGATTGATATGAGACTTTATGACTATTTGCTGCTAGCAACTAGCTGTAGCACAACTAGGGCAGGCAGGATTGTTGTTTTCTGTTTGTTGTTTTTTTGTTCTTTTTTGCTTTGGGGTTCAAACCTATTTTTACATCAACAAACGTGATGATGATAAAAATGATTCAGAATCAATGAAGAAACATCAAAAATTGAATTTTTATTTAATAGATCTTGTTGCACAAAATCCTACAAGAATAAAATGTCACATTATTTTTTGTCAAGCTGAAAACTATGAGCCAATTAAAGTCTTGTCTAATGATTTTGTCACTGAAGATAACTCCATCAACTTTAATTTATTTTGTTTTTCTGTTTGCAGTTCAGACTAAAACTATGCAACAAGCCGCTTTTGCCAAGCAGTGAAGCAGTTGCTCCGGTCCTCAAGAGGCCTTGGTCATCATAGATTAATCCACCCCCCCACCCAATCATTTTAGGAAACTATACTGGTAAGCAATATAAAAGCATTGTTTCCTCAAATGATAAGGGTGGCTGGTTTACTTATACAGTGGGGCTTGAAAGTTAAACTCTTTATAATTTTCTATATTTCTGCGTCAATTTGACCTAGATTTTCACACAAGTCCTAAAAGTAGATAAAGAGAACCCCGTTATACTTGGTCATTTATTTATTGAGGAAAATGATCCAATGTTACATATTTGTGATGGTAAAAGTATGTGAACCTCTAGGATTATCAGTTAATTTGAAGGTGAAATTAGAGTCAGGTGTTTTCAATCAGTGATGATGATCAGGTTTGAGTGGACACCCTGTTTGATTTAAAGAACGGGATCTATCAAAATCTGCTTTCATGTCATACTGATGCAGAAATATAGAACATTATAAAGAGTTCACAAACTTTCAAACACTACTGCATATAAAGAAAAGTTAATGTTATTTTCTTGTATATATATTTTGCCAGGCTGTGAATAGTTAAAGCACTCTTCTCAGGTCTGAAAAGATTCAGGAGGACTCAGGCAAGACAAAGTTCAATGAGTTTGTGGCAGAGGCCCAGCTCACTCCAGCCTTTAAAACAAGTCAACTGAGGTCATTCAACGAGCTATCCACAGCAGGTAAGATAGTGATTGATCAAAACTTTTCTACTGGACCTCACTTCCGAAGATCTAAAGTACTGTTTATAAATATCAGTGACCATTGGAGATGGTCAAACAAATGGAGTATTACGTTTGAAATGTTTGAGAGAGACATAGCATCACATAATGTTGTCCAAAGGTTTGGACACAATCTGAAAATGAACCTGGGAAAATCTGTCCAAAACCTACAGCAGAAGAAACCTTACCTTGTGAGAAGTGAATGAAAACAGCCCAGAGAAGAAGAAGAATGCAGTAAAAAAAAAAGTAGTTCTACCAAAACTGTTTCTAGGACTGAGACGTTTCAACACACTGGAAAAAACATTTGTGGTGAAATTTATCCCACAATAAAATTCATGAATATTTTTAAACTTCTCAGTAGGCTGTACAGATGTGTTTTGTCATATAGGGTAATAAATATGTCATATATAAAACATGGTTCATTCATTTTCTTGCAACACCGCAGTTAGCTGTGGTGCAACGTGAAACATTCAGACTCTTAAAGCAGAACAGATATTCTCTTCACTCTCATCTCAGGCTGTTTTCCATAAACACATTTGGACATTTTCCATATATTTAGCAGATCTAAGCTTTACCTAACTATGCCAATTTAAACTAAAATATCACTTTAATATGTGATTATGTAGCTGGAGAAACAAAAATCAACTTGTTAGTCACTATCTGAAAGTTACATTCAATTTTAATGTTTTTTAATGACGCACAATGTTGCAATTTCACTCATTTCATTATTAAATAACAGCAATGAGAACCTTTGTCAAGGTATTTTGTTATAAAATATAAAATAGCTTTCTCAAGATTTTAAACGTGACCTGATTACTGTATAATTTCCTACCATCTTGTTGTGTTTTGTGGCTGGCTAATGGCCATCTAAATTTAGGACAATAATGAACAGGTAGTTAGATAGTTTTAAATTTGTCATTACCCATTCACTTTTTGTACATCATCATAGAATACAAGGCCTTTACATTTGTACATCTACAAGAAAAAATATGTTATTAGCAGCATTTTGATATAATTTAGTCTCACAAATTTGTCAAAAAGTTGCCCATGATTGCTTTTGGCTCTATTCTGGACAGTGGACTTGTCTTGTGCAAGTGGAAGGGACCCCCCCCCCCCCCCCAGTATATGTACATTGGATAAGAGAAGTGACGTTTCATATTCATCTAGAAAAAATCAGATGTAACCCTTGGCAGCCTTTTATGTTGCATGTGGAAAACCTGTCAATGCCTGTTTAGTCTATTTGTGTGTTTGTGACTGATCCGGTGTTGGAGGGGAGGGGTGGGAGAGTTTTTTGTTCTTTGTATTCAACTTTTTGTTTGTATGTTCAAAAATCAACAAATCAGTAAAAAGACTGTTTAAAAAAAGCTACCCAAGTTAAAGAACTAACACTTTATAACTAAAGCTGTGTGATTTATCTTACCTTCAGAGCAGTCTTCCCCAATGAAACCCTCGTCACAAATGCATGCTCCACTTTCACAGCGCCCTTGGTTCTGGCAGTCTCCTGGACAGGTCATTTCAGAGCAGTCTAGCCCTGTAAAACCCTCATAACACACACAGCTTCCATCGATGCAGTGTCCTCTGTCCAAACAGTTCTTAGGGCATGTCTTCTCACTGCAGTCCTCACCGGTGAAACCCTTGTGACAAATGCATGCTCCACTTTCACAGCGCCCTTGGTTCTGGCAGTCTCCTGGACAGGTCATTTCAGAGCAGTCTAGCCCTGTAAAACCCTCATAACACACACAGCTTCCATCGATGCAGTGTCCTCTGTCCAAACAGTTCTTAGGGCATGTCTTTTCACTGCAGTCTTCACCGGTGAAACCCTTGTGACAAATGCATTGGCCGTTCACACAGTGACCTCGGTCCAGGCAGTCATTGGGACAGGTCAGTTCACTACAGTCTTGGCCTGTAAAGCCCACAAAACACAGACACTTTCCGTCCACACACTCCCCTCTTCCAAGACAGTCTTTAGGACAGGTCTTGACACTACAGTCTTCCCCAGCAAAGCCTTTGTCACATACGCACTGTCCATTCACACAGCGACCCTGGTCTAGGCAGTTATTGGGACAGGAGAGCTCACTGCAGTCTTCACCTTGGTATCCTATGTCACACACACATTCTCCATTGATGCACTGACCTCGGTTGCTGCAATTGTCAGGGCAGGAGAGGACTGAGCAATCTTCACCTTCAAAGCCTGGATCACAAATGCACTTCCCGTTGAAGCAGTGGCCTCTCTCGTGGCAGTTCTTGGGGCATGTGAGCTTTGAACAATCCTCCCCACTGTAGTCGCTCTCACATATGCACTGGCCTTTCACACATTTGCCGTGGTTGTTGCAGTTGTCAGGACAACTGAGCTCACCACAATCCTCCCCAGTGAAGCCTTCTTCACAGTAGCAGGTACCGTTGACACAGCGCCCTTGATCAAAGCAGTCATTGGGACAGATGAGCTCAGAGCAGTCAAAGCCCGTCCACGGCTCATCGCAAACACACTCATCTTCCACACAACGGCCGCGACCAAGGCAGTTGTTCAGGCAGTTGGTCTGGGAACAATCCATGCCAATGAAGCCATCCTCGCAGAGACAGGATCCTTCAACACAGTGGCCGTAGTCACCACAGTTTAACAGGCACATCTCAATACCGCAGTCATCCCCGCCAAAACCCTCAAAGCATTCACATCTGCCATCCATGCAGCGACCCTGGTCCTGGCAGTCACCGGGGCACTCAGGGTCTGTGCAGTTTGGACCCTTCCATCCAGGTTCACATAAGCAGCTGCAGGTCTCAGTACTCCAGTTGCCATGTCCGTTACAGTAGGGCTTTGTGGACACTTCCCCTAAGAGAAGGTACAAAGAGAAAACAAAGTTAATTTAAACATTTTTTTTATTATTATTATTGTTCAGTAAAACAAGATGAAGTTTGTTCATTAAGTTGCCCTATGCTAACCACAGCATGCAGTGAAATAAACTACGGACAAAAGATGCAAAAAAGCAGGAGTCTATATACAAAGTGAAAAGGTGTGGATGAGATTTCTAAAGGAGAACAAGAAGGTGGAGGGTTAGGTGGAGGATAATTACAGGTACTGTAAATAAAGGCCTTGTGTTCTGTCATTGGACTGTGGTCATTTACATCCATCCATTGTCTTTACCTACTTCTTCCTTTTCAGGTTACAGGGACCACTGATGCTTATATTCAGCTATCATTGTGTGAGAGGCAGAGGACACCTGGACAGGTGTCCAGTCCATCACAGAGACACATGGACAGGTCTTTAACCCATCACAGGGACACCTGAACAGGTCTCTAGTCCATCACACGGACACATAGAGACGAACGAGACAAAAAACTCTCTCTCTCTCTCTCTCTCTCTCTCTCTCTC
>JBBPBX010027960.1:18074-29136 GCA_038048925.1 Garcialebias charrua
AAAAACCACTACTCACTACTGTACTACTATTCCTACTTTGCAGTTTTTCACTTATCGCGGGGCTTCAGGGTACGGGTCACCCGCGATAAACGAGGAACTACAGTACTGTATATAAAGGTTGAATGAGTGAATTGAGTCATGAGGACTCATTTACAAACAGACCTGTTTTAGACAGATAACATATAAAGTACAGACGACAATAAACTACATTAAAATGCAAGTAAAATAACAGTAGTGTTATATAACAATAAATCAAGATATTATGCAAAACAAGGTAAAATAATAAAAACAAGAACATAAAACAAATAAAGTATACTTAATATGTTGATAAATAAGTAAATGTTTTGTATGTTTATAGTAGGTAGATAACTTGGACTTTGTCATTTTAAAAGTAGCTTGCATGCTGAAAAAGTGTGGGCACCCCTGGTTTAGACTTTTATGAAGTTAAAGGGGGAAATGACATTGACAAAAGCCACTCTAAACCTAAAGGGAAGTGATGTACACGTTTCCCCCTGTAGGTGGAAAATTGATAAACAGATGGTTGTAGATCTAGCTGCTAACAAGGACCATCAAGTGAGGAATGTCAAAGTTTCCACCTGACTCAGAAAAGGTGATGTGAATTACACAGTTCATCATAAGGAGGATCTGCGGTGGAAGTGTTCACCAGCTACAAGTGTGCAGCTGAATAACAACCTCAGCTGGAGCAACAACACCACCAGCCTGATCAAGAAAGGTCATCAGAGACTCTACTTCCTCAGACGGCTGAGACGAGCTGGTCTGAGCAGCCCAGTCCTCACCTCCTTCTACAGGTGTGCAGTGGAGAGCATCCTGTGCTCCAGCATCAACGTGTGGCATGGAGGCTGCACAGCTGCAGAAAGAAAAGCTCTGCAGAGAGTGGTGAAGGCTGCACAGAAGATGTTGGAGTCAGTCTCCCCACCATCACAGACATCTACACCTCCAGATGCAGGAAGAGGGCCACCTGCATCATGAAGGACCCCACTCACCCAGCACACACACTTTTTGCCCTGCTCCTCTCAGACAGGTGGTTGAGGAGCATTAAGTGTCCTGAAGCTGTTTAGAGCCACTATAGGACATGATAATCACATCAACCACCACACTTTACATCCAGACTAACACAAAGTCATGGAAACACTGAAGAAAGTGGGTCAGATCAAGTACCGTATTTTCCGGTGTATAGGTCGCACCTTTTTATGTTTTTTCAAGGCCTGCGACCTATACCAGGTGCGACCTATATATGGCTTGTTATCACTTTCGGTGAAACAAATTTTTAAATCCAGCTCATTTCACAATTACGTTCATTTATTAAGGAAAAGTTCAGCTCAGACATATATTTGCTATAATTTTTATCAAACAAATAATTGTTTTTAAGTGTTAATCTTCTTAAAAGCCTTGCTGTGTGCTCCTGTGGCAGACATTTGCAGCAGAGCTGAACGTAGGTGCAACCTATACACCAATGCGACCTATCTAGGGATTTTTCCAATCTATTGGTGATAATTGGATAATTGGTTAACTTCCTCAGCTGTCTCACATTTTAAGGGTCAATCCATGTTTCAGCTCCTTTCATAGATCACTTCTAATGAGAACATTTTGTTTTTAGCGTTTGTTTAGGGCTATTATCTCGTTACAGGACTTATGATCTTTAATTGAGACCAGACTTTTTGACAAATGGAGCAGGTTTTGCTTCAGATAATTCATATTTCATTGTACCCAGACCAGACTCAAGCCAACCTGTGTCAGGTGCAGCCTACAACCCAAGAACTAAAGCGAATCTTCTTGTGTTTGACAGCAGATATAACGCTGTTTCTTAGAAACCTTCAGTTTAAAAAAAGACCTGAAGCAACTTACCTAAAGAGCCAGCAAATACAGCCAATCAGTGTTTGCTCCCTAGAAACACCTATTCTCCAGAAATTACCACTTTTGGTCTGCAGTGAACCCCTTCTCAGTGAGATAGCTTTTTCAAGTGATGCATGATGGACCTCCACTGTTGCCACAGATTATTATCTGACTGTACTGAACCTTTTGACTTCCTTTGTTCGTTTAATTTCCCAACTCTTGTTTGCATGAAAACTGTTTTATACTACATTGTAGAGCAAGCGACACAGGTAGCTCAGTGATCAGTGCAGCAGTCTTGTATGCAGCAGGTTCAAGCCCAAGTTGCATCAGGGAGAGCATCTGGCATAAAACACTTCCCAAATCGCTTGCTGTTGTGACCCCTACACAAAGAATTAGCTGAAGAAAAACAACTACTACAGTGTAAATATTTTGTTCTTTTAGGTCTGAGACATTCTATGCTCAGTATTTTGTTTGTGTAATTATGGATGCATCATAATGCATGCATCTTCTACAGAGGTGCCATAGAAAGTGTCCTGACCAGCTGCATCACGGTGTGGTTTGGTGCATGTACTGCATCCTGCCGCAAGAGCCTCCAGCGCATCGTGAGAGCAGCTGAGAAGATCGTCGGCACCTCCTTCCCCTCACTGCAGGACTTACACAGCAACCGCCTCACTCGGAAAGCCCTCTGCATGGCAGGTGATCCCACACACCCACTACACAGCTGCTTCAGACTGCTGCCATCAGGGAGGAGACTGAGGAGTCTCCAGGCTCGAACCAGCAGACTGAGAGACAGCTCTGTTCATCAGGCAGTCAGGATGCTAAACACTCTGCCTGCTCTGCCTCCCCTCCCATTTGAACTGCCTTAACACAAAAAACTTTCTCACACATTACCACACAACACAAAGATTTTAACACTGGACTCTGTGTCATCAAACGGGTTATTCACTAAACTCTCGGTCATGTGCTCATTCAGTTTGCACTACTTCTCATATTTGCACTAATGTTTGTATTACATTACTGCCTATAGTCATAATACTGTTTACATTTACACTACTGTTTACATTGATTGTTTACATTTATTACTACTGTTTACATTTACACTACTGTTTGCATTTACTGTTTACATTTTTTACTACTGTTTACATTTATTACTACTGTTTACATTTACATTTTAACTACTTTTTACATTTACTGTTTACATTTATTACTACTGTTTACATTTATTACTACTGTTTACATTTACATTTACACTACTGTTTACATTTACTGTTTACATTTATTAGTACTGTTTACATTTATTACTACTTTTTACATTTATTACTACTGTTTACATTTATTACTACTGTTTACATTTACATTTACACTACTTTTTATATCTACACTACTGCTGATATATATATTCTTTTTACTAGCCTTATTGCATATGCCACTTTACCTCTATACCAATATCAACTACCTCATACATATACTGTGTACATTAACTTCATATGCTGCTTTGTCACTCTATTACAAATGTCAATGCCAGAACCTTCATTTTATTTTATAGATATACTTTTTATACTTTTATACTACTATGCAAAAACTCAGGACAGTATTACACTTTTATTATTTCATTTTATGCTTATGTTTATTAAATGTTTTAGTGTTTTAGTGTTTAAATGGTTACTGTTGCACCGAGGGACTGAGAGAAATGCAATTTCAATCCTGTGTATGTCCTGTACATATTGCAGTTCTGACAATAAACTTGACTTTGACTTTGATAATACATTGATCATCATTTTATAATTGCATTCCAGCTCTTAAAATTGTAATTGAATCTAGAAGTTTCCACCCCCAGTCATGAAGTAGATGGTTAACATGAATGGTTCTTTTGCAACAAATTAGCAGCTGATCGTCCTGTCGGTAAAGAGTTTCTTCATAATATCTTTATCAATTTTACCAGAAAAGAATGGTTGTATGCAGATGGATGTAAAATACAACCATCTTAAGGACCACTAATATGCAAGGGTCGTTCTTTCGCCTTTCAGCAAATCTTATCTGGGTCAAGACTGATCAGCATATTTTGTCCAGGTTCAAAATATTTTTTAGGTTATCTAACACACTACGTACCGTATTTTCCGGTGTATAGGTCGCACCTTTTTATGGTTTTTTCAAGGCATGCGACCTATACACCAGTGCGACCTATATATGACTTGTTATCACTTTCTCTGAAACAATTTTTTTAAATCCAGCTCATTTCACAATTACGTTCATTTATTAAGGAAAAGTTCAGCTCAGACATATATTTGCTATAATTTTTATCAAACAAATAATTGTTTTTAAGTGTTAATCTTCTTAAAAGCCTTGCTGTGCGCTCCTGTGGCAGACATTTGCAGCAGAGCTAAACGTAGGTGCGACCTATACACCAGTGCGACCTATCTAGGGATTTTTCCAATCTATTGGTGATAATTGGACAATGCGACCTATACACAGGTGCGACCTATACACCAGAAAATACTGTAATTGTTTTTAGTGAACGAGTTAGTGCTTGAACATTACACAATGACGTTAGAAACACATTCATTAAAAATACAGCATCAGTCACCTGTGTTTATCTTAAATTATCTCAAAACTAGACTTTTTAAAATTTATTTATTTGTCCTTGGTTACTTGCAGACTGGAAGAGGAATTACATCACCAAGTATAAATGTGGCATTGTTCAGAAGTATCCGGGTATTTTCATGAGTACAAGTATGAGTACTTGAAGCTGGCATCGGGCCACCACTGTTATAGTTACATCGTCTTTGTTGGAAGCGCTTCAGAAACTAAGGTGTCGCTGTTGAATGGTCTCACCTGTAACCTGAGCTCCACAGCAGCCTGCTCCACCGCTGCACTGTTCTCTCAGACTGGACAGCTCAGACTCCAACATTTCCAGTCTGTTCAGGATGGCTTTCATGTCTGGCAGGTGGTTGTTGCAGTTGCATGCCTGTTTGGGAATGTTGATACGATGGGTGAAAACGATCTGGTTGTCTCCATCCACCGTGTGCTCCATGTGCTCGCTGTTCTGCATGTCGTTGGAGGCGCTCTTGTGATTGAGCTCTGTGCCTCCTGGTGAGTCCAGGTCCACCGAGCAGAAGGACGTGGAAGGGACGTTGATGTTGTAAACATGGTTGAANGCTGGGTTCATTTGGGCCCATCTGCTCACACAGACAGCATAATTGGTGATAATTGGTACCTTGTTCGTGCTGCTGTTTGAAGTAATGTTTTTTTATGCTATTAGCGCTTAGTGTATTTTTAGTTGATGTCTTTCTTAGTTAATACCTGCATCTTAGATGTTATTACTGTTTTTCTCTTACATTTTATTGTTGGATGTAACTGGGACCCTGTGTACATAATCTCGTTTCATCACATGTACTACATATGGTGCAAATGACAATAAAGACTCTCTGACTCTGATACCAAATCCCTGTACTGACAACATCAAAACGTGTGGGTCTGCACTGTCCCCTGCATCCTCTCATGCTGCTGATGCTGTTTTCTCTGCAGCAAGGCTGAAACTGTTAACTGATGGTGGGCACTCAGACATCTACAATAAATTTATAAAGAAAATCTGTTGTAACAAGGTCATAGAAAAAGCGGGGAGTCTGAAGGGGCGATAGCCACCCCTAAAAAAACACTGTGTGTAACTGCTTCCATATGTGTGCATCAGAAGGTGATTCCCTGACTCTCGTGTTGCAGTCTGTCAAATAACTGAAATATGGAAACTCCACAAAACATCTCCTGAAATTCTGTTCTGACTTTTGATTTTGGTGCCACCCCAGGATTTTCAGTGGTACCCACATGTTCCCCAACCCCAGTAAAAATGTCTGGGGGCATATTGAAGTTTTATCATTACTGCCAGAGTGTAGTCGGGGGAAAGACGAACCTCGAGATTCAGAAATCAACAGCGACAACATTTGGGGAATACTTCAATATTTAGCAGCTTCATAATAGCCTTCTTCTGCTAAAGGTTTTCCAAATGTTCTGACATCCAGCTGTATTCCAAAGGGTTGTATACTAGATGGTATTGTGCAGAGTGCAGTGGGTTCAGGGTTCTTGGGTACTTTGCACCTGAATCCACTCACCTTTTGCTCAGTACTTCTCATCAGTTCAATACCAAACGTTCTGTCATTTCACTCCCAGTTTTTAAGATTTCTCTTGTTTGCTTCCAGGTTTCGTCTCTCGCCAGGGACAATGACAAGGACTCCTACCGGCTCAGCTGGGGCACAGACAACCTGGATAATGTGGCTCTTTCATCCAGCCCCATCCATTCTGGGTAGGTTCAGTCCCACTGGGAGGAACACTGTTAACAGTGACAGAGAGTTGGCAGAGAGACACAAGTATGTGTATTTGCATGTCATCCATTAAAATAGAGTTTTGTTTAAGGTTTAAAGTTTTGAAAATAATACAAACGTTCTGATTATACCAGGCAGGTCTGAGGTTGATGTTTATTAAATCAGTTTTTGTCCCCCATCGCGGAGTGAAGAGGGAACACACAAATAGCCTGATACTACCATGTCAATAATATTTTTTCAATTAAACCATCAAAAAATGAAACATAAATACAAGATGTGCCTGCATCAATGATTGGGAGGAAAAGACAGTTTGCACTTACTGCATTGGGTCGTCCAGTTAAGTGGATCCACTGTCCAATCAACAGCTGCACTCTGCATCGGAGCAGTATACTTGGAACCCCAGACAAGATGGTACCTTAAACCCAGCTGAAATCTGTTGGGAACCAGCATTACAAAGACCCTTAACTGGTGCCGTGTGGTTAAAAACCATCTGTCGGTTTCATTTTGTGAGCTGGATACGTTGAAAAGTAAGCATTGTACCTACTTCCATTTTGGTGTGTGGCTGCATCTATACTAGAGGATGACATTTTTTCAGGAATCCCATGGGTCATATGATTCCCGTGTGATTCCCACGGGATGGGAGTCAACTTTAAAGAGGAACTAAACCCAGGTTGAGACGGTGACTCCTTCCCCTAAGCAGATCCAAAATCACCCTCAAAATGGGCGTGTCGAGAGACAAGGAGGGGAGGAGGTAGAGTTGTGCTTTTGTCCACGCCTCCACTAGCAACAACCTAAAACAAATCAAACCTCTAGCCAACAACATACACCAAGCAACAACAAAGGATAAACATGTACAGTATTTTCTGGTGTATAGGTCGCACCTGTGTATAGGTCGCATTGTCCAATTATCACCACAGGTGGGCACAGACCGCTAGAGAGCGCTAAAGCGCTAATCCGCTTACAGCGGACCTAAACTTTTTGTCAGCGTTTTTGTGGTTTGACTAACTTTTATAATTCATAAGCGGATTTGTGCTATTTTTATTTAAAATGCAGTACCGCTAATAACTAATTATCTATCAGTAAAAACCAATAAACTTATTTACAAGCTCTTATGCTGGCTCCGTAGCTGCTTGTTTTACCTTTTTCCCCACCGTAAAGAGCAGAGAGGAGGGAGGGTTGGAGGGGGAGGGAGCAGAGCGGAGAACAGACTCGGATCTACCATGTAGGCAAATGATGCCGTTGCCTGGGGATCCCAATCAGCAGGGGCCGCCGCGCCCCGGCCAGTCACCTACATCCCTAACATTGATCCTGCTTGTTAATGTACATTTAACATAAAAATAATTATAGTTACGATGAAAACGATCATTAAATACGCAATACAAAAACCGGTCGATTTCTGTATCCCCCTACTAAAAAATGGACTATTCCATCTTGACATCTTCCGGGTCAGAGGTGAACTCGGGGGCTAATTCTGTGGCTAGCTGGTTGTGCTGGGTTTCTTGGATAAATCCGCAGAGAACCCCGCTGTTTCAAGCCAAATTAACGCGGCCGGAGGATTTTATTGTGTGTTTTGTGTCGACCACTCGACGGTGAGTCGTTAGTTTTATGTATTTTAGTTACTTTTCATTAAATCTGTTGACTACCTATAGAATCTTGACATCTTCCGGGTCAGAGGTGAACTGGACGCTAACTCTGTGTCTAGCTGGTTGTGCTGGATAAATCCGCAGAGAACCCCGCTGTTTCAAGCCAAATTAACGCGGCCGGAGGATTTTATTGTGTGTTTTGTGTCGACCACTCGACGGTGAGTCGTTAGTTTTATGTATTTGGGTTACTTTTATGTATAAATGCGGTGGCGACACACCCGTGTATTTGAGATTTAAAAGTGGTTTTAGGGATTAAAAGATCATTCTCTTTTTTGTTAATTTCGTGGCCGAATAGAATATATGTACGTAAAGTATTAAATAAATCCTTTGATTTTTGTAATTTCATCCTTTTAGGATCATTTTAGTTACTTTTCAGTTGGCAGTGTAGTGCAAATATTGCATAACGCTGCCGGCTACCAATTGTCGAATATAAATAGCGGATTAGATTAGCTTCCCCTAATTTTCATAAGACATTTGTGCTTTTGAAATTGTGGACCTAAAAAAATTAATAAGCGTTTTAGAAATTGTGGAACTAATTTTTTGATTAGCGTTGCCCACCACTGATTATCACCAATAGATTGGAAAAATCCCTAGATAGGTCGCACCTACGTTTAGCTCTGCTGCAAATGTCTGCCACAGGAGCGCACAGCAAGGCTTTTAAGAAGATTAACACTTAAAAACAATTATTTGTTTGATAAAAATTATAGCAAATATATGTCTGAGCTGAACTTTTCCTTAATAAATGAACGTAATTGTGAAATGAGCTGGATTTAAAATTTGTTTCACCGAAAGTGATAACAAGCCATATATAGGTCGCACCTGAGTATAGGTCGCAGGCCTTGAAAAAAATAAAAAAGGTGCGACCTATACACCGGAAAATACGGAAGATGTATTTCTCTGTTCCACCCATTCCATCCAAAACCAAAGGCTTAAAAAAATGAATAAATGAAAGAAAGAAAACCGCTTGTCAGGAGTGAAATGTGGCACTTCCATATAAGGTATGGTCTGCTGCAGGACCTTCTCATCTCTGCAGGGGATTGGCTCTGCTTGAACCACCTCTGTGATGTCACACATGAGCGTTTGGAATAAGTAAATTAAGGTGCAAGTCCTCTGTTCAACCCATAGGTGTCACCGTAAACACGTTTTTGGACCGGGGTTTGTTCCTCTTTAATATTATTTATTCATGATTGAGAAGGTACAGGATTAAAAGTGAACGGGAGCGGATGGGAGCAAGAATTAACCAATAGAACAAACAACAACAACAACAAAAAACAGGACAGGCACTGCCATTTTGTAGTTTTCTTTAAATATGCCTACAGTGTAGTGCAAGTCAAAAGAACTACATGGTCCAGAGACCAACAGTGCTTTCGGCCTCTGCTTTCTGCTGAATTTCAAAGAGCAGCAATGGAGGGAGCAAACACCAGTGGAGAAACCGAGGTGGTAAAAATGGTTTTGCAACGTAAAGTCAGAACTAATGATGTATCTACACTGTTAAATTCACAGAACTGGCAGGAAAATCGCAAATAATGCTGAACTTCACGAGAGCTGAGTGTGACGTGATGACACGCTGTATGCTGCTTGTAAAACGTGTTGAGTTTTAGTCAAGTACTAGAGGATGACATTTTTTCAGGTATTCCATGGGTCACGTGATTACTGCAGGATGGGACAAATTTTTTTTTTTTGTAAGAGTGGAAAGGGACGGGAGTAAAAATCCACTCCCGTGTCACCCTCTAATCCAAATGTAAGAAAGTTGACTATTGTAAATTAGGTTGCTTGGTCAAAATCCAAGATGGCCACCACCCTATATGCAGTCTATGTAAACCAACCACACCAAGTTAAGGAAAATATGCTTTTTAGTTTTTATATTGCTTGAAAGTATAGTTTCCTCAAAATATTAGGGTGGCTCTTGGGGTGGTTGAAGCTTAATCTATGGAGCCCAAGGCCACCATCAGCCACCCCCTGGCCCCGCCACTGCACCTGGTGGTGGATAAAATTGCTCCATCCAATGACAAGGATCCATCACTCTGCTCTGTCTGGGACAAGCAAAAAGACCTCCCTCTGTTCACTGTAACTCCTTCCCACTTGAATATCTTAGAACAAAAAACATTTAGGTTTACTTCATCCTCTGTCTCCAAAACTACAAACATTCATCATTCAAGCCCTCGGAGACGGGGACATGGGTGTACATACAGTCTGTTTTCTGCTCCTTTTCATTCACTACAAACTCTTTGGACCTCACAAATGTTCTGATGCTCCTCTCAACGTTGAATGTTGCCTTGAAATGTTGCTGATCAACTTTTGACTCTTTATCTGGTGTGGTTGTTGTTTTTAGCCGTTCCTCTCCGTGCCATGATCATGGAGACCACAGCAGGTGACGCACCACACCTTGGTTCCGTCATTTCCTTCCCCCCTCATCTTCATCAGTGTTCTCCTCCGCTCGCAGCGTGCTCTCCTCCTGGAGAGGTGGACGTTTGTGCCGGCGTCCTTCACAGACGTCGCCTCATGTACCTTTGTCCAGTTTTGGGCTCAGTGTCAAATTTAAATCTTGTAGAAATGTGTTTGACCCCCAGATCTCATCTCGTCACAAATCACGTCCAGCAGTAGATTGGACAAATTCAATTCAACTGGAAATAAACGTGGTCAAGATGAAGCCATGGATGTGAAGGACACGTTTGTTCACTGTCCACTAACATTGTTTCCATGTCATCTCCAGGATTGTGTGTCTGTGGAGACTTGGTGTGTGTGCAGCAGAAGACAGTCGTCTTCTGTCGGTGTTGTTAGTCTGCATGGTGCTGCTCATTCTGTTCATGTTTTATGGAGTGTGTGGGATGAAACATGTCACCTCATCATTCAGTCCACCCCACAGTAAAGTTTGGGATCCATGATCTCAGCTGACACTTTGCATGAAGAATAAATACTCTGTGTACAGTATATTTGTTTGTTTGTTTCTTTGTTTGTTTGTTTATGGAGTGTGAAAAAAACTGACACCAAATTGTGGTCCAGTTTGTCAGGGTTCTTATATTTGATTATTTATTCTAAAAATCCATATCAGCATCATGGTCAATATTTGTTGGACTGCTACTTATAACTAACACCATGTTTGTTATTAAGAATCAGGGCCAGAGCTCTGCTAACATGAATCAACCAAAACATATGACTGGTCTTCTCACAGCTGCACCTTACGCTCTCATCCTGCGCCAAGTACATATTCTGTCCCTGAAGATCAGGTTAGATATATATATATATATATAT
>JBBPBX010027961.1:0-15915 GCA_038048925.1 Garcialebias charrua
CCAAGTGTCTCATTAATAGGTATAAATGGCGATTAATGAGACAATTGGCTTGCCATAGAAAGCTGCCTTTGTCTCACTCAGGAACTCCTGGAGCAAACGTCAAACGCCTGGGTGGCGCGGCAAAATGCAACTGATTTGATCGTTAAAGTGCATTTATTAAAGAAAAGTTCAACTGAGACACACCTTTACTATAATGTCAAGCAAACAAATAATTGTTTTAAGTGTTAATATTGTTAAATTTTGAAGAAGTGCACAACGAATCATCCCTGTGCACTATCCAATAGCCACAAATCGATTTTTGAAATGCAGCTGATTTGACCGTCAAAGTGCATTCATTAAGGAAAAGTTAAGCTGAGACATACCTTTACTATAATTTCGAGCAAACAAATAATACATTTGTAGTTTTTCAGCATGAATCTTGTTAAATTCTTTTTAAAGTCCTCCCGTGCACGCTCCAGCACCTGCCATTTGGCACCCAATTGATTGTTGGCACAACACCGGCCCACGTTTCCAGGTGGTCAGCGGTGACACAACAAACGTGACACGGCAGCGATGACACATAATAGATGGGACTTATACGGGGGCGGCCGTGGCGTAGTGGTAATGGCAGTCGTCCCCCGATCGGAAGGTTGGCGGTTCGAATCCCGGTTCCCCACACCATGTGTCGTTGTGTCCTTGGGCAAGACACTTAACCCCGAGTTGCTCCCGGTAGGACTGGAAAGCACCTTGCATGGTAGTCTGCCGCTACCGGTGTATGAATGTGTGTAGCATTCAATGTGTGTAGCACTTTGAGATTTTCACTAATGAAAAGTGCGTTATAAATTGAATTCATTATTATTATTATTATTATTATTATTATACGGCGAAGCGACATTTATTGTTTTTTTCCCCACTTTATTAGATATATTTGAACTGATGCGATGTGTACGGTGGCAAGTACGGTAAATGAGGGCACAGATTGTAGTGTAAAGCACTTTGATTATCTTGACAAGATAGAAAGGTGCTATACAGTATACAGTAAGTAGAATCCATTCATTTTAATATGTCCCATTTTCCCCCTCAGGAATATGAGTTTAGTAAAGTAACTGTGAGGTTACGTGAACATTTGAAAATTTCTGACAAAATAAAAACGATAATATGTCATAGGATTTTTAGACTTTTTCTGAAGAATATGTTTATTGACGACACCAAAATAAATAAATAAAGTAAACACAAAACTAAAATAAATGTGTCCACAAAAGACAACACGAGGGTTAAAATCTGAATCAAGACGTTGCTTCTAACTGACAGTGAACTGAAGTTTGAACAGTGTTTAAAACCCTACATTCATCCCAGTCATGGGTTGAAACGTCAGGATGCTGCTAATAGGGGTGCAAACCTCTCAGTGTCTGGCGAATCGATTTGATTCCAATTTTTGGTGTCACAATTCGATTCAAAATCGATTTTTCGTTTCAGAAACGATTTTAGATTCAGAAATGATTTTTCTATTGAAATGTTCATAAATTTAGTTTTAAGTTATGTAACTGACAAGCTGAAAAGAATAAACAACAATGTAAACAAATGGAACCTTTATTTAAAACAATAATTCTAGGTTCCTTATTGTATCAATTTTTTTGCATCGTTTGATATTTATACCAAAAATAGGAACAAATAATACAGGAGTGCATAAAATTCTGTAACTTAAATTACCAGTATTAGGTTAGCTTAGTTACCTGGATTTCTCTAAAACAATAAAATTACAATTAAAATCTAGGAACAAATAATTCATCAACACTGTAGGATCTGAAATGATTTTTAAAGACGAAAGAGCAAGTTGAATTGCGCTGTCCTCCCTCCTCCATGCCAGCAGGCTCTGTTCAGATAAAGGGAGCTGGCTAACTAGCTTGCTGTACGGTGGCCTACACGGCCAGAATTCTACGGCAGCCGAGCGGACACGTAATGCAATATGCAGTACGCTCATGTACAGGGATATTGGGGCTGTAAATATATAGTTAATTATCAGTTATGAGTTAAGGTCATAAAAATATGCATGTAATATGCAAATAACCTCATGTGTGGGCACCACCTCTCCTTAGAGAGGAAAAATCAGTCTCTTACAGTATTCAGCTCAAAATAATGTAAACTGAACGTGAGTTATTTTCTCGTGTTTAAAGGGCATCAATTTAGTAATACACAAAGATAAGCCAAAATAATCACAAATTCAGTTGATTTTATGTATTTTATTATAAAAATAATAATTTGTGGTTACATATGGTGAAAATCATGCATGATAAGAGTTAACTGAACATCACATTGCTTTGAATGAAAGGTCTAATTGATGAGGAAACTTAAAGGCAGACATCAGGACTGTTTTGTTTCTAAGCCGAACTCTGAGTTTAATGTGCATTACTGTGAAGTGGTTAAAATGGTGTAAGGTGAGCTAAGTTGGTCTGATAAGTTGTGATGTAGGGTCACCAGCAAACAGATGAAACCATGAGAGTTGTCCCGTGAACAGTTTCTGGAGATACCAGGCAGGTGGGTGCAGATTGGTAGCTCGTAAGCTGAGAAATCTCCCGAGTTACCTTGACCGTCGTCCTTCTCTGGACCTGGTTCGATGGATAACTGTTCTGGATGAATTACTCACAGTTCACTCTGGGAAGGTGCTGGTTCTGTACCTTTTGTCTTCTTTCTTCCTAGGATGTCTCACTAAGAAGTACCCTTCTCTGAGGTCAAGTGCAGAAGGGTGTCTCTGGAGTTTTTCTGAAATCCAGAGAAGTGTGCAAGCTTTGTTTGGAGCATCTCCAAAGAATGTGTGTCTTGTTCGCTGTGTGAAGTGCAGACTTCTGTGGAGTTTTCTCTGGAGCATGTGTGTTTTCTCCCTAAAGTTCCAGTGCAGAAGCTGCTTTCTCCTCTTGTCTCTGCTCAAAGAAGTTTAAGATGTCTCCCTGAAGAAGTAGGGAACTTATCTGTGTGTAAAGCAGATAAGACGGAGTCACCTCGAGAGGAGGTGGGGTTTTAACTTTTGCTTGTGTTTATAAATCTAACATCCGGTTTTCTGCCTTAAAGTTTTCCTTTTAAAGAGAAAATAAGACAAATGTATTATCTTAAAGAAAGATTACTTAAAACACATTTTGATGAATAAACATTCAGATATGGAATAAACAGAAATGACATCTTTGATGCAATGTTTTAACCAAACGATGTTGCTGTCCATCTGTCCATCTGTCCATCTCCTGTAAAAAGTTTGAACAAAGAAAGTGTTCTTATGTTGTTATCTTCATGAGAACGAATCTCTGGGAGCAAGACATCAACGTTACAATTTCCGATGTTTTAGAAACTCTGAGGTCAGTTGAACAAAAGCTCTCGTTAAAAAGGTCTGTCCATTTCATGGGAAAATGAGTTCATGTTGCAATGAAGTTTACATAATGACAGTCTCTGATTTTTAGTGTCAAATTAAGAAGCTTGTGAGCTGAGACTGAATAAAATATGTCTGTTCATTCCAAAGGGAATAGATTAATCTGTTTTTAACAGTGTCAAACACAAAACACAAATAATATTTGTTCAGAGTGAGGTGAACTCATTTGCATTGTATGTTTTTATCGTTTTAATTAACTTGTCTTTTGTGTTATTGTACAACACTTTGGTTTCCCCTGTGGGTTTTAGGATGTGCTATATCAATAAAGTTGATTGATTGATTGATTGATTTTGTTTGTTTGGCTGAGGTGATGTCTTTCTGAGGTGAGTGTTTTCTTTTCGAGGAGAGGTGTTCCCCTACACTCAAGCCTAGGATATAGTTGACGCGTCGCATAGGGCGCGCGGCCAAAGTGACGCAATCGCGAAGTCCCCGCCCCCGCGCTTTGGCCAGCGCGTTGGTTTCGCGCGTGGTCGTGCACCTCCCAGATTTTGAAGCTCCGCAAGCCTAGCGCGCGCGCCGAATTGATTGACAGGTCGGGTGTGGACCTCACCGACAGCCTTCACGCCAGATTCTGCAGCTGTCTGCGCCGCTGTGGTCGTGGAAACGGCGTCGCGAGGCATGGAGGAATGTTTTGTGACACAAAATGTATTAAATTCTCCTTCATTCCTGATCTGGAGTCGGACTTTTCTTTTGTTTTTTCGCCAAAAGTCACGTGATCGCTTTCTCCTCCGCTGACTCCATGCATTAAAGCCGCAAATAAAGACAACAGTTCAGCACGCGAGCGGAAAGCTATTTGTTTTTGTTGTGTGATTTCAAACAGTTCTTCTTCTACGGTAGATTTCTTCTTCTACACCCTTTCTTGCAACATATGCACAGGTTTTAGAGGGTACTGCCACCTGCTGGTCAGTAAAAGAACAGCACTTTGCCAAGCGCTGCCGTGCCACACCATAAACGCATGCACAGTGCGCGCGCAGCACGTGCGCTCCAGCTTGCGGACCAAAGCGCGACTATATCCGAGCCTTTAGGAGTAGGAGCGGAAAAAATATAAAACTAAACACGTTTTAGAATTGATTCAGAATTGCCAGGATGAAGAATCTAGATTCTTTTAAAGATTCTATTTTTTCTGCATCTCTAGCTGTTCATAAGTCCTGCCAGCATTAATCTGCTGCGTGGAAACAAAGAGTGGAGCATGTGGTTCACCATCCTCGGTGTGTGTTTGAGGAAGAAGTCAGGCCGAAGAAGAAAATTATAATCCGGCCTCGTGGGAAGCTGGAATGAACTGTGGTCCATGTTTAGGTTGTCTGAGCCTCCCAACCACATCTGAAAACATTATTCTTAGAAGACGGCTCATTATCTTGGGGACAAAATGAGAATTGTTTGGTTGAAAAAAACACAATAATTTTAAGAACCGGACCAGCCAGAACCACAGCTGGTGTTTTACTTCAGGTCATGTTCAGCTGCAGCCGGACAACCAGCGAGGCTGTGAGTCTTCACTTCCCCTCTCGGGTTCACTGGGTCACGCATGGTGTCTGCTCACTTTACAATAAACATTGTCACATGCTGTCCTCTGCTGGGTCGTCCACAGGATCACACCTGATCCAGTGATCCCATCCTGGGACACTTTACCTGTGAGGTCAGAGTGGGGTTTGTGCTGGAGATAATACCAGATCATTTGAGCGGATGCTATTATCACCCTCCATCAAAACTCATCATGTTTCTGCCTGGATCTGTAAGTGGATCTGTGTGTGTTAGCAAAAAATCTCATGTCCCATTGGATAGATTTGGATGAAAACACATAAACGCCTGTAAGTCAGTCAGTAGTGAGATTTCAAACATGATGTCAGGGTTTGAGGCTGCAGGAAGTAAAGCTTCAGCTCATCATTTGATTTGATTTGATGTTTATTCATTCATTTTAAAAGAACAATACAAGACAGTTTCATCAGATACAAGAATACAAGTAGGATAAAATGAAGGGAGCAGAAAGAAGATGAAATCTTATTATATCTGCCCCTTATTTCACAGTTTGTTCAACCAATGATAACCTTCAAACTACATCACAAAATGAATAATTCTACTTAATTTTTCTAACTGTAATATACAAACTACATCACAAAATGAATAATTCTACTTAATTTTTCTAACTGTAATACACAAACTACATCACAAAATGAATAATTCTACTTAATTTTACTAACTGTAATACACAAACTACATCACAAAATGAATAATTCTACTTAATTTATCTAACTGTAATACACAAACTACATCACAAAATGAATAATTCTACTTAATTTTTCTAACTGTAATACACAAACTACATCATTCTAACTGTAATACACAAACTACATCAGAAAATGAATAATTCTACTTAATTTTTCTAACTGTAATACACAAACTACATCACAAAATGAATAATTCTATTTACACAAACACACTAAGTTACATCATATATAGTTTTTGAGCAAGTCCTTTTTGACCTTTTTCTTAAATGTAGACATTGATCATGTAGGGAGACATACACCACTTTGCCACTGTCTCATCTCTCCTGCACCAGTTAAGGGACATCTGCTGTCAGATCCCACCTCATCTCAGCTCGGTTTATGGGACCACCTTGATTGAGGATCCAAGCAAACTGCTCCGAGGGGCTGATTTTGACGTAAGCAGACAGCAGCCATTGATTGAACTACATCACTGGATGACCCGCCCAGCAAAACTCCAAACCGTATTTTCCGGAATATAGGTTGCAGCTTTTTATCATTTTTGCATGCCCTGCGACCTATATTCAGGTGCAACCTATTTATGGCTTTTTATAAAATAAGCTGATTTGTAATCATTTATTAACAAAAATTAAACTGAGACACACTCTTACAATAATGTCAGCTAACAAATATATATTTTTAGGTGTTTATCCTGCTAAAATTAATAATAATAATAATAATAATAATAATAATAATAATAATAATAATAATAATAATAATAATGAATTCAATTTATAACGCACTTTTCATTAATGAAAATCTCAAAGTGCTACAAAGTGCAACAGAATTAAATGTCAATAAAACAAGTAATAAAACAAGTAAAATCAATAACAGTATCAACTAAGATCAAAGATAGAATCATGAGGAGGCAGAGTATGCTCGGTTAAAAAGAAAGGTCTTCAAGCCGCTCTTAAAGTCAACCAGTGACTGTGGAGCTCTTAGGCAGTCAGGAAGAGAGTTCCACAGGCGGGGGGCAGCCACACTGAAAATGAAAATTATTCATTTATTAAAGAAAAGTTCAGCTCAGACATATATTTGCTATAATTTTTATCAAACAAACAATTGTTTTTAAGTGTTAATCTTCTTAAAGCCTTGCTTGCTTGTTTCCAAGATGGCCGCGCTCAGACCAGTAGCAGCTTCATGGGCTCCCAGAACATCCCCAGTTTTTAGTAGTTTTAATAGTGTTTTTGTACCTGACTCTGCGCGTTTTTTGCGGGTGAATTATAGCCGAACTGAGCTGTTGAGAATTGGAGCGGATTTACCACAAGGCACAGCTGAAATCAGCAACGAACTCAAATCAGAACTCGGAAGATTGGATCTGCTTAGATCATCTTTCTGGAAGCAGATGCGCGGAGGAAAGAAAAGGAAGCGGTGCTCTCGAGGGAAAAAGCGTGGCTGTCGAGCAGGAATCATGACGAGACTACGAGCAGACGCTAAAACCGGTAAACCCCCGATGCCGGCTTTATTTCTGTCCAACGTGCGCTCGCTCGACAACAAGATGGACCTGCTTCGTCTGAGAGTAACAACGTCGGAGGAGATGAGGAGATGTTCGGTGCTTTGTCTCACGGAAACATGGATCAATGAAGACACTCCTGACTCTGTTTATGAGTTGGATAATAAACTATTTTTCAGAACGGACCGGTGCATCGAGACTACGGGGAAAACGCGAGGTGGAGGCGTGTAAGGATTGGCTCCATCCCCTCCTTACATCCTGTGTCTGTTCCTCTGTTGGTCTGTCTGCTCAGCGTCACAGGTGTTTGTGTTCAGCACTTATTGGGTTGTGTATAAGTCAGGGTTCATGTGTGTCTCATTGTCGGGTCATTGTCCCTGTTACCCTGGTGTGTCGTTCCCCAGCTCCTTGGTCTGTGAGTACATCTTGTCTACATGTTTGAGCTTAGTGTTTCAGTGTTAGTACTCAGCCACAGTTAGAGCGTCTGTTATTATTTTGTACTGCCACGTCAGTGTTTGATTTCACCTTATTAAAGTATTTTGGTTTTACTCGTGCCTCGGAAGTCTGCCTGTCTGCACCAAGGGACTCATCCCTCACACACCGCACCCCACCGTGACAGAATGACCCGACCATTTTGAGTCCCGCGGACAGGTAACATAGACTCACCTAGAGGCTGAAGATGTCTGCTCGGAGGGAGGCTGCAGCCATCAGAGTTGGCGGGTTTCGAACCGAGCCCGCTTGGAGCAGCAACAGGTCCGAGCTAGAGCAGCTTCCATCACCAATGTTGGTGGCGGAGCGAGAGGGGAAGCGTCGGGGCGGCTGCTCCGACCAGTTCACTTCCTACGCTCCTGCACGAGCCATCTCTTTGTGGGATGTGTCCGACGACGGGTCAGATTCGGACCCGGGAGGACTCCTGCCGTTTCCTGCTCCGGAGACACGAGGCCGCAGGAGAAGGCGTCGACCGGCGAAGCCGCGCACTTCCGGTTTTCAGCCTGCTCTCCCCCGTAATTCTCCCACGCTGTCTGTAGAGCCGGCGGGCGTTTCAAAGGGGGTGGGGTACCCACGTCCATGCACTGTGTCGTCTCGGGGGAGACGTTCTTTGGAGGGGGGGTATGTGTTCCCTCACACCATGTCTGCAGGAGTCACGGAGACTCCTGCACGCCACACAGCTGATGCAGGACTCACACAGGAAGAGCCTGCAGGACACTCTGAAGGAGATCCCACCACGACCACAGGGGTCGCTGTGGGACAGAGATCTGAAGAGGCCATTCACATATTCCAGCAGATAAAAAGACTGTTTTATGCTGCTGTCAATAAACCGGACCCTTGTTACAAATATAAGACATACTCCATTATTGTAGACATCATTGTTAACAGTCCCTGTTCTGTAATTGACCCAGGTTTCATTCAGATCCTAACTTTGGCTAAGATGGGGCAGGAGGAGAGTAAGGCCAAGATGGAGGGCGCTGTGGGCGCTGCTCCCAAACCACCAGAGGGTACTGTCCTGCCTGTGGCACCTACAGAGGGTGCTGTCCTGTCTGAAGCACCTACAGAGGGTGCTGTCCTGTCTGAAGCACCTACAGAGGGTGCTGTCCTGTCTGAAGCACCTACAGAGGGTGCTGTCCTGTCTGAAGCACCTAAAGAGGGTGCTGTCCTGTCTGAAGCACCTACAGAGGGTGCTGTCCTGTCTGAAGCACCTACAGAGGGTGCTGTCCTGTCTGAGGCACCTACAGAGGGTGCTGTCCTGTCTGAGGCACCTACAGAGGGTGCTGTCCTGTCTGAGGCACCTACAGAGGGTGCTGTCCTGTCTGAGGCACCTACAGAGGGTGCTGTCCTGTCTGAGGCACCAGGGGGTGCTGCACCTACAGGTCCTGCCCCTGCACCGTCTCCAGAGGGTCCCGGCGCGGGGGACACCTCCGCCTCTACGGAGGGTCCCAGCACGACGGACGCTTCCACGTCGATGGAGGGTCCACCACGCGTCGCTGACGCCTCCACGTCGATGGAGGGTCCACCACGCGTCGCTGACGCCTCCACGTCGATGGAGGGTCCACCACTCCTCGCAGACGCCTCCACGTCGATGGAGGGTCCACCACTCCTCGCAGACGCCTCCACGTCCATGGAGGGTCCACTCGCCGCAGACGCCTCCACATCCATGGAGGGTCCACTCGCCGCAGACGCCTCCACATCCATGGAGGGTCCACTCATCGCTGACGCCTCCACGTCGATGGAGGGTCACGTATCCTGTCCAGAGGGGTCCTTGGAGGGACCCCCTCACGTATCCTGTCCAGAGGGGTCTCAGGAGAGACCCCCTCACGTATCCTGTCCAGAGGGGTCTCAGGAGAGACCCCCTCACGTATCCTGTCCAGAGGGGTCTCAGGAGAGACCCCCTCACGTCTACTGCTGTCCAGAGGGGTCTCAGGAGAGACCCCCTCACGTCTACTGCTGTCCAGAGGGGTCTCAGGAGAGACCCCCTCACGTCTACTGCTGTCCAGAGGGGTCTCAGGAGAGACCCCCTCACGTCTACTGCTGTCCAGAGGGGTCTCAGGAGAGACCCCCTCACGTATCCTGTCTTGAGGGGTCTCAGGAGAGACCCCCTCACGTATCCTGTCTTGAGGGGTCCTTGGAGGGATCCCCTCACGTCTACTGCTGTCCGGAGGGGTCTCAGGAGAGACCCCCTCACTGCTGTCCGGAGGGGTCTCAGGAGAGATCCCCTCACTGCTGTCCGGAGGGGTCTCAGGAGAGATCCCCTCGCGTTTATTGCTCCGGGTGGTCGCTCGAGGTCTCCACGCTCGAGGTCTCCACGCTCGAGGTCTCCCCGCTCGAGGTCTCCACGCTCGAGGTCTCCACGCTCGAGGTCTCCCCGCTCGAGGTCTCCACGCACGAGGCCTCTACGTCTGATGTCTCGACGCCCAGAGACGTCTCTGCGCTTGGCGCCGCTGTGCCGCATGAGGGGGCTCCTGTTTTAGGTGGGCCCTGGAGGGTCCCACCCTCGTCTTCGACCGTCCTGAGGCCTCGTCCTCGATGGAAGTTCCTGCTCGATGGATGGTCCCCGGGACGCCCGCCTGAGGTTTCTCTGCGGTGTGGAATGCCTCCTGGTCGTCCACCGGAGGGGGTCCTGTGTAATGGACAGTCTCCCGGTCGTCCACCTGAGGGGTCCATGCCAGAGGTCGACATCTTGGCCTTGTTGTTTGGGCGCTCGTTAGTGTTCTAGTTTTGTTTTTGTGTTTAGCTTTTGTCCCAGGCCTTGTTCCTGTCGGTTTTTGGTTTGCTGTCCTTGTGTTTTGTCCCCTGTCCTTGTGTTTTCTCGTGCCCGCCGTCCTTACGGTTCCTCCCTCTGCCCGCCCTGTGTTTTTGGGGTGTTTTTTGGGGACGCCGGGGGGCGTCTTTGAGGGGGGGTACTGTAAGGATTGGCTCCATCCCCTCCTTACATCCTGTGTCTGTTCCTCTGTTGGTCTGTCTGCTCAGCGTCACAGGTGTTTGTGTTCAGCATTAATTAGGTTGTGTATATTAGTCAGGGTTCATGTGTGTCTCATTGTCGGGTCATTGTCCCTGTTACCCTGGTGTGTCGTTCCCCAGCTCCTTGGTCTGTGAGTACATCTTGTCTACATGTTTGAGCTTAGTGTTTCAGTGTTAGTACTCAGCCACAGTTAGAGCGTCTGTTATTATTTTGTACTGCCACGTCAGTGTTTGATTTCACCTTATTAAAGTATTTTGGTTTTACTCGTGCCGCGGAAGTCTGCCTGTCTGCACCAAGGGACTCATCCCTCACACACCGCACTCCACCGTGACAAGGCGTCTGCATTTACGTTAACAAAGACTGGTGCACGAACTGTGCCGTTATCAGCAGGATCTGCTCAGCTGCTGTGGAGCTTTTAACAATAAGATGTAGGCCACATTACCTCCCCCGCGACTATTCAGCGATAATAATAAGCAATGTTTACATACCCCCCGATGCTAATGCTAAAGACGCCCAGGAAGAAATTCATGACTTACTCACCTCGCTGCAGTGTAAATATCCTGAGGGGTTTTTCATTGTTTCCGGGGACTTCAATCACGTGGATTTACGTGTCATCCTTCCAACCTTCAATCAGCACGTTTTCACAGAAACACGAGGAAATAAGACATTAGACCAGGTCTACACGAATGTGAAGGGGGCGTACACGGCGAAGCCACGCCCACCGCTCGGGGCTTCCGACCATCGCTCCCTGTTATTGGTCCCTAGACAGCTCCCCCCACTCCGACGTTCGATGCCAGAACAAAGAGTGATCACATCGTGGCGCCAAGATAGTTCCCCCATGCTAAGAGACTGCTTTGAAAACACAAACTGGTCTGTCTTCAAAGAGGCAGCTACGAATGGAAATTCAGTTGACCTGGAACTTTATGCTTCCTCTGTCCTGGGTTACATCAGTACATGTGCTGAAAATGTATCCATAAGAAAGTGTGTTAAATTTTACCCCAATCAAAAACCCTGGCTAAATAAGGATGTCCGCACCCTGCTGGCAGCCAGGGACACTGCATTCAAGTCTAAAGACACTGAGGAGTTGAGAAAGTGCAGGAGAGAACTGGATGATGGCATAAAGAAGGCCAAAGCCGCGTATGCACAGAGGATCGAGGGACAGTTCACCTCACATGATCCACGGAGCATGTGGCAGGGCATCAAATGCTTAACAGACTACAAGGGCAAAAGCAAACAATGCCCCAGGGACCCATCCCTGCCTGATGCCCTCAATAAGTTTTATGCACGTTTTGATGATCCAAACAGACCAACTAGCACCAGACTCACCTCATCACCAGACGAGGAGCACCTCAAAGTGACCGCAGCAGAAGTGAGAGGCAGTCTCAGAAGGATCAACCCTCATAAAGCTACGGGTCCAGACAACATCCCAGGGAAAGTTCTGAAGGAATGTGCGGACCAGCTCTGTGAGGTGCTGGCTGACATCTTCACCACCTCACTTGCACTGGAGTCAGTTCCCACCTGCCTGAAGACTGCCACCATCATCCCAGTCCCAAAAAGCTCCACAGTGACTGGTCTGAATGACTATAGACCGGTGGCCCTCACCCCGATAGTCGCTAAATGTTTTGAGAAACTGGTCATGTCCCACATCAAGACAGCCGTCAACATCAACGAGGACCCTCATCAATATGCATACCGTGAGAACCGATCAACAGAGGACGCCATCTCCTCCGTGGTCCACACTGCTCTCACCCACCTGGATCAGAAGGACTCATACGTGCGTCTGCTCTTTGTGGACTTCACATCTGCCTTCAACACCATGATCCCCCAAACTCTGATAGACAAACTATCCACACTTGGACTAAGCCCCTCTATTTGTAACTGGGTCTTAGACTTCTTAACAAACAGACCACAGTCCGTGAAGATCCACAACTTCTCCTCCTCCACCATCACCCTCAGCACTGGCTCTCCTCAGGGATGTGTGCTGAGCCCTCTTCTGTTTACTCTGCTCACATATGATTGTACAGCCACACATCCAGGCTGTCATATTGTTAAGTTTGCAGATGATACAGCTGTGGTGGGATGCATCACAGATAATGATGAATCCAGCTACAGACAGGAGGTGGAACATCTGGAGAGTTGGTGCAAAGAGAATAACCTTCACATGAATGTGAAGAAGACGAAGGAGATGATTGTGGACTTCAGAAGGAACAAACACACCCACACCCCACTGTATATAGGTGGATCTGCGGTGGAGGTGGTCTCCAGCTACAAATACCTGGGTGTACACATGAATGATAACCTCAGCTGGAGCAATAACACCACCAGCCTGATCAAGAAAGGTCATCAGAGACTCTACTTCCTCAGACGGCTGAGACGAGCCGGTCTGAGAAGCTCAGTCCTCACCTCGTTCTACAGGTGTGCAGTGGAGAGCGTCCTGTGCTCCAGCATCAACGTGTGGCATGGAGGCTGCACAGTTGCAGAGAGGAAAGCTCTACAAAGAGTGGTGAAGGCTGCACAGAAGTCTGTGGGAGTCAGTCTCCCCACCATCACAGACATTTACACCTCCAGATGCAGAAAAAGAGCCACCTGCATCATGAAAGACCTCACTCACCCAGCACACTCACTCTTTGCACCACTCCCCTCGGGACGGAGGTTGAGGAGCATCAAATGTAGAACCACTAGACTGAGGAACAGCTTCTACCCTGAGGCTGTCAGACTCATGAATAAATAAATAATAAGAATAAACACTGCAAAATGTCACATCATGCTGATGCTGATCTGTTTCTTGTTGCTGCGTTCATCTGTGACCATCTGCTCATGTTCGTGCTGCTGTTTATAATGATGTTTTTCTACTACATTAGGGCTTAGTGTATTACTAGCTGATGTCTCTCTTAGTTAATCCTAGATGTTATTATTGTTTTTCTCTTGCATTTGTTGTTGGATGTAACTGGGACCCTGTGTACATAATCTCGTTTTCAACACATGTACTACATGCGGTGCAAATGACAATAAATTCTCTCTGACTCTGACTCTCTGACTCTGTGCACTCCTGTGGAAGAGACATTTGCAGCAGAGATAAACACGGTCCACATTTTGACGTAGGTGCGACCTATATTCAGGTGCGACCTATGTATGGATTTTTCCAATTCTTTGGCAATAATTGGACAATGCGACCTATATTTAGGTGCGACCTATATTCCAGAAAATATGGTACATCTGAACCTCCACTTCCTCATTGTGTTGACAGACAGCGCCACAAGAAGTGAGCTTGTTTACAGAAAAGTATCAGAAATGATGGTGCAGCATGGCCAGACACAAGCAGTGCTGAGAAAAGCTAACAACATTCAAGTCTGATTAAAGGTCGATTAAAGGTCGACTAAGGACCATTCTTTGAGTCGTTTTTAAATCAGGGTGTTGGGCTTTCCCCTTAACAAAAATTAAAAAGCGCACATATTTAAAAGTTTCAATTCAAGTTCAATAAATAAATATTATGACTAATTTATTAGTTAGTGCAGCAAAATGTTTAGAACATGGACATGTTTTTATTATTTTTCAATGCACAGGAACTTTTTCTTTTGTTCATCAAGTGTTCATTTGTTTTGCCACTTCTTTATTTTTCTGTATACCTTTTCAGTCCAACTACGTAATACTCCATATTTTGAGTTAGTTTATATAAAAATATTCAAATTATTCAAGAGATGGGTTTTATGACATGTGGGTTTTTGTAACATTAATACTTTTCAACATGTTTGACTTTATTTATACATATGTTGCCCCTAGAAATACACTAAGATCTTTCCAGTTCTTTCAAAAACATTGTTCTTCTTCAGGGTACTGCCTCCGTTTTTCACTTTTTATGCTATTGTAAGCTTTTAACTACAGTATTTTCTTCTTTTAGTTTGTTCAACTAGTCTGATACTTTTAACTTGTGTTCTGCCTTTCAGCAGACTTAAGCGGTCATTTAACAGATTTCAGCAGCTATTCAGCAGATTTCAGCAGTCATTCAGCAGATTTTAGCAGTCATTTATCAGATTTTAGCAGTCATTCAGCAGATTTAAGCTGTCATTTATCAGATTTCAGCAGTTATTCTGCACATTTCAGCAGTCATTCAACTGATGTCAACATAATTCAGCAGTCATTCAACTGATGTCAACATAATTCAGCAGTCATTCAACTGATGTCAACATAATTCAGCAGTCATTCAACTGATGTCAACATAATTCAGCATTCATTCAGCAGATTTTAGCTGTCATTTATCAGATTTCAGCAGTCATTCAGCAGACTTAAGCTGTCATTTATCAGATTTCAGCAGTTATTCTGCACATTTCAGCAGTCATTCAACTGATGTCAACATAATTCAGCAGTCATTCAGCAGATTTTAGCTGTCATATAACAGATTTCAGCATTTATTCAGCAGATGTATGCAGTCATTTTGCAGATTTTAGCAGTCATTCAGCTGACCTCTGCTGTCATTTAACAGATTTCAGCAGTCATTCAGCTGATTTCAGCAGTTATTCAGCAGGCTTCTGCTGTTATTTAACAGATTTCAGCAGTCAATTTACAGATTTGAACAGTCATTCAGCAGCTTTCAGCAGTCATTCAGCACTAAGTATTCACATGTCTTTCCACAGAGCATGTCACTTCTCTAGTTAGAAAAGCCTTCAAAATGAGGTCACTTTTCTCACATTTGACAAACAGACAGTTTCTGTAGGTTTGCTGTGACCATCATAATAAAAAACAAAACGCTGAACACTGACGAGAACTGAAAATGTAAAATCAGAGCAGTTTGAAAAACTAGGCCGAAAAGACTAAATGCCCCCACGTCAAGGATTCACTTTGTAATGAGTTCAATAAAATACAGCTGCTGTAATAATCAGCAATGTTTTCACTTAGACTCCCCAGTCTGCAGATGTTTAAATGAACTCTCACCTCACACAGAGCATAATAAAACATAACGTGTGTGTGCACGTGCACCTGTTAGCAAAATATCTAATGAACCCCTGAACGCATGTTAATGAAACTTTCAGAAAGTAATCATTAGATGTGCGTCTACAACTGATTGTTTTTAGAGTCCGCCCAGTCCAAGATGGCCACCACAGCTATTTGATAGTGGCAAACACAAAACAGACTATAACATATAGGATTGTGTGTGGTGGTAGCTGAGCATTCCCTTCAGTCTATACTGCAAGCATGCACAACGCTTCAAACATTAGCACGACACATGGACGTGATGAGCAGAGAAATCATTTGATCCTTGAACGTGGATGAAAACGTTCTTGTGTTATTTAGGACAAACAACGTTTTCATCAGTGTGTGTGTGTGTGTGTGTGTGTGTGTGTGTGTGTGTGTGTGTGTG
>JBBPBX010027961.1:18387-36912 GCA_038048925.1 Garcialebias charrua
AGGAAGGATCTCCCACAAGCATGAAGGATCTCCCACAAGCAGGAAGGATCTCCCACAAGCATGAAGGATCTCCCACAAGCATGAAGGATCTCCCACAAGCAGGAAGGATCTCCCACAAGCAGGAAGGATCTCCCACAAGCATGAAGGATCTCCCACAAGCAGGAAGGATCTCCCACAAGCATGAAGGATCTCCCACAAGCAGGAAGGATCTCCCACAAGCAGGAAGGATCTCCCACAAGCAGGAAGGATCTCCCACAAGCAGGAAGGATCTCCCACAAGCATGAAGGATCTCCCACAAGCAGGAAGGATCTCCCACAAGCAGGAAGGATCTCCCACAAGCAGGAAGGATCTCCCACAAGCAGGAAGGATCTCCCACAGCAGGAAGGATCTCCCACAAGCATGAAGGATCTCCCACACCAGGTGTTCCACCTCCTGCTTGTAGCTGGACTCATCATAGTTTGTGATGCATCCCACCACAGCTGTATCAGCTGCAAACTTTATGACAACCTGGATGGGTATCTGCACAATCATTTGTGAGCAGAGTGAACAGGAGAGGGCTCAACACACATCCTTGAGGAGAGCCAGTGTTGAGGGTTATGGTGGAAGAGGAGAAGTTGTGGATCATCACTGACTGAAGTCTGTTAGTTAAGAAGTCAAGGAACCAGTTGCAAATGGAGGGGCTTAGTCCTAGTGTGAGTAATTTTTCCATCAGGGTTTGGGGGATCATGATTTTGAAGGCAGATGTGAAGTCCACAAAGAGCATATGGGTGTATGAGTCCTTCTGTTCCAGGTAGGTGAGAGCAGTGTGGACCACAGAGGAGATGGCGTCCTCTGTTGATTGGTTCTCACAGTATGCATACTGGTGAGGGTCCTTGTTGATGATGGTTGTTTTGATGTGGGTCATGACCAGTTTTTCGAAGCATTTAGCGACTATCGGGTGAGGGCCACTGGCCAACAGTCATTCAGAGCAGTCACTGTAGAGCTTTTTTGGACTGGGATGATGGTGGTGTGGTCTTCAGGCAGACGGGATCTGTCTACAGGGCAAGTGAGGTGTTAAAGATATTGGCCAGCACCTCGCAGAGCTGATCGGAACTTTCAACACTTTCCCAAAACTTTTCTTTTGGATTATGGTATTTTGACCAATTGGGGTTAGGATTTCCAACTAAACGCAGTGATAGGACCACCAAACTCACAGATCCTGTTCTCCACGACAATCCTGACCGCAATCTGTGAGATTCGTGTCTGCCCTACGTTTTACCTATGAATTATGGGTATTTGTATTTGGACAAATTGGGGTTAGGATTTCCACCAAAACGCAGTGATAGGACCACCAAACTCACAGATCTTGTTCTCCATAACTCCCTGACCGCAATTTATGAGATTCCTGTCCGTCCTACGTTCTCCCTATGAATTATGGGTATTTGTATTTTAACAAATTGGGGTTAGGATTTCCAACTAAACGCAGTGATAGGACCACCAAACTCACAGATCTTGTTCTCCATAACCCCCTGCATACACACACACACACACACACACACACACACACACACACACACACACAATATGCAAGTGTACAGTTAAATATACATATCCAGACAATATCCTATACTAGGATTTTTCATGTATGGGTATCTGGAAAATATCCAATACTAGGATTTATTATGTATGGGTATCCAGAAGATATCCAATACTAGGATCTATCACAGATGTGTATCCGGAAAATATCCAATACTAGGATTTACTATGTATGGATATCCGAAAAATATCCAATATGTGGATCTGTCAGATGTGTATCCAGAAAATATCCAATACTAGGATTTATTATGTATGGGTATCCAGAAGATATGCAATACTAGGATCTATCACAGATGTGTATCCGGAAAATATCCAATACTAGGATTTACTATGTATGGATATCCGTAAAATATCCAATATGTGGATCTGTCAGATGTGTATCCAGAAAATATCCAATACTAGGATTTATTATGTATGGGTATCCAGAAGATATCCAATACTAGGATCTATCACAGATGTGTATCCGGAAAATATCCAATACTAGGATTTACTATGTATGGATATCCGAAAAATATCCAATATGTGGATCTGCCAGATGTGTATCCAGAAAATATCCAATACTAGGATCTATCACAGATATGTATCCGGAAAATATCCAATGATAGGATTTATTATGTATAGGTATCCAGAAAATATCCAATATGAGGATCTGTCAGATGTGTATCTGGAAAATATCCAATACTAGGATTTATTATGTATGGGTATCCAGAAAATATCTAATACTAGGATCTATCACAGATGTGTATCCGGAAAATATCCAATACTAGGATTTACTATGTATGGATATCCGAAAAATATCCAATATGTGGATCTGTCAGATGTGTATCTGGAAAATATCTAATACTAGGATTTATTATGTATGGGTATCCAGAAAATATCCAATACTAGGATCTGTCACAGATGTATATCCGGCAAATATCCAATGCTAGGATTTATTATGTATGGATATCCGGAAAATATCCAATATGTGGATCTGTCAGATGGGTTTCTGGAAAATATCCAATACTAGGATTTATTAAGTATGGGTATCCAGAAAATATCCAATAGTAGGATCTATCACAGATATGTATCCAAAGAATATCCAATACTAGGATCTGTCACAGATATGTATCTGGAAAATATGCAGTAGTAGGATCTTTCTCATATGGGTATCCAGAAAATATCCAATACTAGGATCTCTCAAGTATGGGTATGCATAAAATATTCTATACTAGGATCTATCACAGATGTGTATCCCAAAAATATCCTATACTAGGATTTATCATGTATAAGGATCCAGAAAATATCCAGTGCTAGGATCTATCACAGATATGTATCTGGAAAATATGCAGTAGTAGGATCTTTCTCATATGGGTATCCAGAAAATATCCAATACTAGGATCTCTCAAGTATGGGTATGAATAAAATATTCTATACTAGGATCTATCACAGATGTGTATCCCAAAAATATCCTATACTAGGATTTATCATGTATAAGGATCCAGAAAATATCCCGTGCTAGGATCTATCACAGATGGGTATGCATGGGATATCCTGTACTAAGATCTGTAACAGATGAGATCTCCCCGTATACCACCGGAAACATACTGGATATGTGGCAGATACGGACACTTGCATACTGTTGTATCTCCCCGGATATTAGGCCTTTTTGTCCAGTGACAGTTGAGCTTTTGAGTTTTTGTTATTAAAGTATTTTTGACTTTTTACTCGTGTCTCTGAGTGTCCGTCTGCACCATTTGGACTACATCTACCTTATAATGTTTTTGCTACTTTTTTCCTACCTTATAATGTTTTTGCTACTTTTTTCTTTTGTTTATTGTTTAATGTAATTGTATCATTGCTGTTCATCATTCTTTAGTTTGTAGCAGGTCGCTTTCGTAAATGAGCCCTCGAGGCTCAATAAGATTTACCTGACTAAATAAAGGTTGAATGATTTTTTTTCACAAATATTCAATGAAAAAAACTAACAGTTAAGTAAAATTAAAATAGTAATTAAAACTTTTGGAATTGTAATGATTTCTTTTTTTGAACAAAAACGTTTGTTTAAAAACTTTATTTTTAATAAAATAATAATAATAATAAACTTTATTTGTATAGCACCTTCCTACAATGCCTTGCATTGACCAAGGTGCTTAACAGGACAGAAAATATAAAAACCGGTACAATAAATCAGTGAAAATAGAATAAAAAACAACAGCAATAAAAGGAGGCAATGGAAATAAAAATGCTACATACTAAAATACCAAAGTAATAAAAGTTACACACTGAAAGCTTTTTTGAACAAGTGGGTCTTCAGTCTGGTTTTGAACAGAGTCAGATCAGAGGTGGCACGCAGCTCAAGGGGGAGACTGTTCCAGGCTTTTGGGCCGGCAACAGAAAATGACCGGTCTCCCCATTGTTTGTATCTTGAGCGAGGCACCTCCAGCAGGTGTTGACTGGCAGATCGTAACAATCTGCAATTTCAATGTCCCTCAGCTCTATCATCAAGTCATAAAAAAGTGTAAATATTGTGGAAGAATAAAAAGATTTTCTTACACAAGTTTTGGATTGTTTATTCATCTCAATAATTATTGTGTAAAGGCATACCATCAATTTAAACATTATTTGGTAAACACTAGAAAAACAATAGTTTTAAACTGACTGTATGAGAATCATTAAAGATTAAGAATGCCAGTTCAGTCATGTAAAATCCTGTTACTGTGACAAAGTTCTGTGATTTAGATTGGGACTCCTAATTATCAGTAGGTTGATTTATAAAGAAATATACTTAAAACTTTTGCTTTCAGTTGTTTTAAACCTTATGAATGTTGAAACAGGATAAAGTAGAAGGTATGTAAAGCTCTATTTTTATGACCCAATTAAACTGTTAATATTTTTTATGTATGTGATGTAGAGCTCCAAAGAGGACTGTTTTCTCACAAATTAGCTTAAGTATGTGACACAGAGGAACCCTGAGCCCAAGCATCAATATTTGACGAGTAGGGAGTGAGAACATGTTGTTTAAAGAGATGCTTAATGTGATTTTCAAATGTAAGATGAGAGTCCATTTTTATTCCAAGATTTGTAACAGAGGTGGAGAGGGGGATGTCTAGCTGGCCCTCGCCTTCCTGCACAGCTCCGCTCAATTCTCATTTCCCTTCACTGCACAGTCTGGGATTTCTCCCATAGACAACGATTTCTCCGGTAGATTTTTGACCGGACCAATCAGAGAACAGAAGGGGCGGAGTTTTTGGCCCCTAACCCACGCCCCCACCTGTCCCAGCGCAGCCAGCGAGCATTCGCATGTTCTCATTCAAAGCGATGCAAAGCGATGCAGGACTGTTTTATATGTGACACAAATCTATTAATTTCCCCTTCTTAATCCCTTATCTGGAGTTTTCTTTTGTTTTTTTCTCCCAAAAGTCAAGTAATCGCTCCCTCCTCCCTCCTCCTTCTCCTCCTCTCCCTCCGCTGAGTGAAATGAACAAGGAAATGACTGAGGTTGTCACGAGAGAATTAAACTCGGGTTTTAAGTTGCTGCCCGAGTCCCATCAGATTTCCTGGTCTTCTGGTGTGTTGGACCAGCGATCCATGGTTTTATTTTATTTTATTAGGACGTTTTATTAACATATAAACACAGAATATGCAACGGCAGCGAGAGAAAATTCAGCAGGAGGCGGAGCTGAAGTCAAGTTCAGCAGACCATGGGGGAGCAGCAATCAGCAGAGGCCACGCCTCCAGCAAGAATCGTTTCTCTATGGAGAAAGTCCAGACCCTAGTCCGAAGCGAAGTGAAGGACAAGGGTCTGGTTTTAACCAGGCTAGGGGATGTCTTGTCCAGAAAAGAAAATTGTTGTTATAGTTGATGTTTGTACCTGGTGAGGGGTGCCAATCAGTATGGCCTCAGTCTTGGAGCAGTTTAATTGAAGAAAGTTCTGATTCATCCATGCCCTTATTTCCTCCAGGCAGGTAGAGAGGGCAGTGAGTGAAGATGGAGATGACAATGGGGAAGATGAGGATGCTCCAGTCCTGATGTAAAGCTGTGTATCGTCGGCATAACAGTGAAAAGAAATGTTGAACTGATTAATAATTTGACCTAAAGGCAGCATGTAAAGGGAAAACAGCAGGGGCCCCAGAACTGACCCCTGAGGGACACCACAGGAGACACAGACTGTCTGGGAAGTGGCATTGCCAAGACTAACACATTCCAGCCTATTGGAGAGGAAAGATTTGAACCAGTCCAGGACAGTGTCACAGAGACCGACCTCCACATGAAGACGGTGGAGGAGGATACTATGGTCCACAGTGTCGAAGGCTGCAGTGAGGTCAAGGAGGACAAGGATGGAGGGAGAACCAGTGTCAGCAGCCATGAGGACATCATTGGTAACTCTCAGCAATGCAGTCTCAGTACTGTGAGCTGCTCGGAAGCCAGACTGAAACTTCTCATACAGGGAGTGTTGCTGTAGGTGGTCCTGCAGCTGAGCAGCAACTGCTTTTTCCAGTACTTTAGACAGAAATGGGAGGTGGGAAATTGGGCGTAATTAGAAAAGATGTCGGGATCCAAATTAGATTTTTTTTCAGAAGAGGCCTAATGATGGCAGTTTTTAGAGGCAGTGGAACATGACCAGATTGTAGAGACTTATTTATTATTTATGTGATTAATGGGCTTATTGCAGAGTGATTGGATTTTATGAGAGACAAGGGGAAGGGATCCAGGGCCCAGGATGAAGGCTTCATTTTCTTGATGATGGTCTCCACCTCACTATGAACAACTTCATCAAAGCTGCTCAGGGTCCCAGAATGCAGACAGGTAGATGACCAACGAAGATAAGGGAGGTTGTGGAGCTGAGATCTGATAGTGTCAACTTTGTTTTTAAATGATGAAAGGAACAGGTTGCATTTTTGAACAGATTCCTCAGGAGTTTGTTTAATGGGATTAAGCAGATGAGTTATTGTGGAGAAGAGCTGTTTAGAGTTACCAGGGCAGTTGTTGATGATGTTGGAATAATATTTGGAGCGTGCTTCTTTAAGAGAATAGGCATACGCTTTCTGATGTTCCTTGAATGCCTGCTTATGCACAGAGAGACCAGATGATTTTCCACGTCTCTCAATAGCACGGCCAGTTGCCTTCATCTTGCGCAGCTCACCAGTGTACCAGGGGGCTGAACGGGAGAAAGACACCAGTCTTGTTTTCAAGGGAGCATGTAGGTCCAGAAGCTCCTGGAGAGATTGGTTGTAGTAATCCACAGAGTCATTTGCAGATGAATGATTGGCAGCGGTCAGTGCGTGAAGATCAGCAGACAGACATCAGGGGAAATGTTTTTAAAGTCACGGAACTGGATAGGTCGTTTGGGTTTGAAGCAGGCGAAGATGAAGGCACTTCCAGGGAGATGACACTGTGGTCTGAGACACCCAGGTCATATACAGATAAGTTATTGATGAGTACAGTGTCTGTAATCACCAAATCCAGAGTATGCCCCCTGTTGTGTGTAGGGGCATCAACATGTTGGGTGAGATTAGCCGTGTTTCCATCAAGGTTTCTAGCTGCGCATTTTGAAGTATAGCAGCAGAAAAGCTTAATGGAAACGGCAAAATCCGAATTTACTTCCTCAAATTCGCCAAAAAGTTTATACGCTCGCTTGAGGTGGTTTTTGGGATCTTCGAAAATGAGCAGATGCGCAAAACGACAGATGGAAACAGATTTTCCGACTCAGTTCTGCCGTAGCGAACATTCACGTCACGTGACGTTCAGCTGTTTCCGCTCCGGACAACATGTAACATCGCTAAAACTAGTTGGCATGACAGAATAAATACAACTTGCCCGATAGCAACACGTACCTGAAATATTCTCTCCATTTTGACGAGATGTGTGGCCGGGTTCTGTTTTCAACCGCTACTTCCTGTTTACTGTAGACATGCGCAGTGCTGACGTCTGACGTAATGACGCTGTGCGTGGCTTGGTAGATGCGCTACAAGCCAGTAGATGGAAACACTTCTGCTTCGCATTAATTTGTATTTACATATTTGCGAGATTTCAAAAATTAGCTCAAAATTCGAAATGAAAATGGATGGAAACACGGTTAGTGAGAGAGTCCAAAAGGGACTTAAAATCTGTTGCCAGAGGGGAAGAGGAATTGTCCATGTGGATTTTTTTTTTCAACATTATATTTATTGAATTTTTATAACAAAAGTGAAACAAGTGACAACAATATGTATAACATAAGATTCACGTTAAGTAACTTAATCCCCAAAGTAAGCTAATATAAAAAAAGATATATATATATATATAAAATAACATTAAATTAAAATAAAAAATAAATAAAAATAATTAAAAAAAAACTCAGCAATCTACACATTTCTCTTAATGTCCTTTGTATTGTTTCAGAAACTTGGTCAAAGCTGACCATGTTTCCTCAAATTTCGCTCCCTTTCCGCTGACAATATAAGTGAGTCGCTTCAGAGTCATACATGATGCCATTTCCTTCACCCACATGTGGTTTGTCGGTATGTCCATTTTTTTCCAGTGCAGAGATATTAATCTCCTGGCCTGCAGGAGTCCAAAGTCAATCAATTTTAACTGTCTGGAGCTAAAAACACAGTTCTCTGGGTAGATACCTAAAACACACATTCTAGGCTCAGCAGGTACATTCACTCCAATGATCTTTGACAAAGTTTGCGTTATTATGTTCCAATATTGCTGTATTTTTGGACACTCCCATACACAGTGAAAAAGAGTACCCTTTCCAACCAAGCACTTACAGCAGTTATCTGGAATGTTAGGTGCCCAGCGGTTCAGTTTGACTGGAGTTATATAAGTTCTCATCAACCACTTGTATTGGAGGAGTTTCATCCTTGTATTAATTGACTGCTTTTGGGCTTTTAAGCATGCAGTTTCCCAGTCCTCCACCTGTATCTCTTCTTGGATATCAGCTCGCCATGCGTCCAACCTATCTACGGTGGATTCCTTATCATGCCTTAGTAAAGCTGCGTAAAATAAAGAAACATGACCCCTCCTCTCCAAATTTTCTAGTACAATATTTTCTAGGTATGACAGTGGTGGTTTGGATTCAATTAGTTTATGTTTTGACGTAATGAAATGTTTAATTTGTAAATACTTGTAAAAGTGTTTCTTTGGAATGTTATATATTTGACATAACTGCTCAAATGTAAGAATCTTATCATCCTTATAAAGATCTGCCAATTTCTGTACACCTTTGTTTGCCCAAATTTTGAAACCTCCATCAGCTCTTCCTGCTTTAAAGTTTCTGTTCCCCCAGATAGGTGAAAAATAAGAAATAGAGGGGGTATCTCCAATATATTGATTGGTCCTATACCAAACATCAATTGAGTTCTTTAAAAATGGGTTTTTTGTCATTTTTATCAATTGCTTTGGGTTTGCAGAATACAAATACAGGTTTAATCTAAGGTCTGTTGCTAATTGTTCAATTTTTATCCATGCTGGAGGTGTTTCAATTGAAAAATAGAACATGATTGCGCGTAGCTGGGCGGACCAATAATACAATTTAAGATTAGGGAGTTGTAACCCCCCTCTCTCATATGGCAGGTACAACAGGCGAAGTCTTAATCTAGGTTTTTTATTGTTCCAAATGAATCTATTAAAAATGGAGTTCAAACCGTCAAAAAATTGTTTTGGAAGGGGCAAAGGAATTGTCTGAAAAAGATACAAAAATTTTGGTAATATACTCATTTTGATCATGTTTATTCGGCCAATCATTGATATAGGCATTATCATCCATTTATTTAGTGAATCATTTACTTCACTGACCAGAGGGTCATAGTTTGATGATACAATGGTTTTAATTTCCGGGGTGATTCTAACACCAAGGTACACAAATCCCTCCCTTGCATTGAGAAATGGGGTTTGTATAACCGGGCTCAATCTTTCATCCTTATTTAAAAATAAAATAGAGGACTTTGAATCATTTATTTTATAGCCAGAGAACTGACCAAACAACTCTATTTGTTGTATTAAAGTGGGGATGCTAATGGATAATCTAGTAGTCAAAAAACCTATCAGATCATCAGCATACAATGCCAATCTATGCTCTTGGTCTCCCAACCGGATACCAAACAGATCAGTTCACGTTCTTAACCCACTAAACAGTAGACGTCCAGGGGACGTCGAGGTGACGTCTATATAGAGCCCGTTGGTCGAAGACCAATTCTAGACGTCGCCCCGACGTGCAAACAAGGTCTTTTTTTGACGTCTAAATATGACCGCATTTGTACGTCATATGAACGTCAGTTTTGGAGATGATCTGGACCATGTTCACAGAGTTAAACTTTTAGGACTATAAAAGTGCAGTTAGACAATTGATTTATTAAGAATGTTGTTTTTTAATATCATTTTAATGCATTTCCTCAATTCTTTTTTATTTTTTTTACAAATTAGACTTGTCCGTCATTTGAGAGTCCAATTCTAGACGTCGCCCCGACGTGCAAACAAGGTCTATTTTTGACGTCTAACCATGACCGCATTTGTACGTCGTATGAACGTCAGTTTTGGACGTTATCTGGACCCGGTTCACAGAGTTAAACTTTTAGGATATAAATTTGCAGTTAGACAATTGATTTATGAAGAATGTTGTTTTTTAATAACATTTTAATGCATTTCCTCAATTCTTTTTTTCTTTTTTACAAATTATATATACTGTATATTATTTATTTGAAGAATATAATTGTTGTTGTTGTTGTTGTTGTTGTTGTTGTTGTTGTTGTTGTTGTTGTTATTATTCATTCATTCAACCTTTATTTAGGCAGGTTAGACTCGACTCATTTACAAGAAACCTCATTTATTCCACGACGTCGCGGTCACACATTCATTTCAGTAGGTGGCAGTACTTGTGTTTTTTGCTTTCTTCCATTAAAAAACAAGAAGAAGAACTTCGGAACTCGAGCGTTATGATTGGATTGGTGGAGGCAGCACGTGATCTGTTCCAACCAGTCAACGCCTCTCTTGTTGAACCGCGCTGCTGGCTTGAATCTCAACCGTTGTTGTTTATTTTCTGTCTGTGCTGCGGTGATCTATCGAGCTCAACTGTGTTCAGTTCATTTGTCACGGAACTCCTGCCCTAAACTTGCTGCAATCCATTCAGAAGTTGAAGGTAATTGGTTCTGTTTTGTAGCTTTACTCTCTTGAATTCTGTGGTTTCACGTACATAGCTAACGATGGAGCTAACTTTGGAGCTAACGTAAGCTAACTTGTATCTACGTCTGCGGCAGACGATGTAAAGAAAATCGAACAGTACAGTTTAGAAAATAAGTTATTCTATGCAAGTAAGCCGTATGCTACGAGTTTTTTTTGTTTTGTTTTTGTTTCTTTGTTTTGCTTTGAGACTATCGAGGCCTGCATGCGTCCCCATTATTCATTCATTCAACCTGCTTGTTTTAGACTGATGAAGCCGGCTGGAAGGTGAAACGTTTCAGCATTAAAAAATAGAAAAAAACTGTCCAGATGACCTGAATTCAGACCAAAGCTTTTCAGTTGCAAATGAATGAGTAAATGTGAAATAAAAAAGCTTTAAAATGTCTCCTATCTCTAATTTTACTTTGACTAGGCAAAATGAGATAAGTCTAAACTACATTCTGACTAATATCTCTGTGAACATGTCGCTCCAGTTGTGTTTATAAACAACTGTTTTTTTTTCTTTCTGTCAGGTGTGTGGTGTTAATCTGGACTTGGAATTTGGTGTCCTAGGTATGTTTTGTGACCCCATCCTCCCCTGAGAAACAAAGCGTGCACTTTCAAGACACGATCCCTGATGGAGCATTCACATGACAAACACACATTGTTGTCAACTGTTCAGGATCCTCATGATCCTCTTTTTCTGAAGGTAGTTTATTTATAATCTCGTGTAATCTCATTTCAGATTAAGCTTGATCAGGTTATGTGACCGAACGTGGCGCGCGCGGTCTTATCAAAATGAATCATGTTTATGAGTTAGTTTGATGAGGACAAACGACCACTGTCCCAAATCTTTAATGTTTGGTGTCAAAATGTCTCATTGTGATGAAACCCACTAATTATATTGCACCAGTTAAACTCCAAACATGTGTGGAACCTGTGTGCGTGTCTTTTAGGACATGGCAAACGGAGGGGACCAGTTCAACCTTGCAGAGCGCTCGGACTCGGAGTGCGCGGAGTCGCGGACCCCCCAAAATAGTCCACCAAGGACAGTCCTCTGAAGGCGTCCAGCCAGCAGGTAGCAGCTCAAGTGTGTAAATAATCATTTATTTGACTTTTCACCACATCCAACTTCCCCTTCAGAATGTAAAGTAAAGACTGTGAATCAAATCACAAACTGTTTGTTGTACAGGGGGTGGAAGACATCAAAGTTGTCCTACATGACAAGGACCTCTGGGGCAAATCCGACCATGTAGGAACTGAAATGATCATCAACAAGGCTGGAAGGTGAAAAGGAAATGTTTTTCATCAATACATGTAATCAGTTACTGAATGGACGAATAAAAAATAAAAAAAATCTCCCCAGTCTGTGCGCGTGCATGCAGGCCTCTGAGCAAAGACTTTTGTGTGGCCTACTTTTTATATATATACCGGGTATATATATAATTTGTGGAGCGTTGGTCCTAGGACATGTCACAGCTAATGCACCTTTTTGCTTCATCTTAATTATTTTGCATTGCTGAATAATCTTTTGTTTTTGTCCTCAGCAAGTGCAGCGCCTCAACCCAAGGACCTGTCAACGCCCAGTGAGTACCGGTATACATTACACTTTAAACCATTGTTTATTTTATCAGGCCTTGCAAAATAAAATTTATTTTATTATTTTTTTCATGGAAAACCGATGCCACTTCCAGATCAGAAATTGGAAGATGGGCATTCCCATTGCCTCAGGATGGTAAGTATTGAACAGTTAGCAGTGAGACACTTGGAAAAAAATGATCAACCACAGCCACCTTGCTGTTGGAGAGATTATAATCAAGAAATGTGTGTTTTTGGGACTTCCGGGCTGGTGAGCGAGAGGATGACAGCGTAGTGAAACGCGCTCCCGACGCTTGAGTTAAATATAGCCCAAAACGACTCGAATTTGAAATAATTATCCTTGGACAATTAAGAACAGGGCTCGAAGATGCCACCAAAAGTAAAAGTTCTTAAGAAGTCTGCGCTATCAAAGCTGCACGAAGGAGACGAAGTGGACCAGACCGCACCTGCACCAGCTGTCAGCGACATGGAGGACGAGGACGCGCTAACAGCTGATGAGCAACAAGCCGGCGGCGTGAGTCTGGAACTCATTCTGAAAGAACTGAGAGAATTCAGAAAGGATAATGATATGCAGCTAAAGGGAATTCGAGAAGAAATTAACAAGACAAACAAGCGAGTAGAAGAGGCGGAAGGGAGGATCATGGACGCTGAAACTCGAATACAAACAAATGAAGAAATGACAGCAGAAATGTTTAAACTGCACAAGGAAATGAACGCCAGATTGGTGGATTTGGAAGGACAATCCAGAAGAGGAAATGTTAGAATATATGGCGTTAAAGAAGGAGCAGAAGACGAGGCTCCATCAATGGTGAATTTTGTAGAAACTTTGTTAAAAGAAAAACTGGAAGTGCCGGTTTCAGCAGAGCTGCGGGTGGAGCGCGCGCACCGCGCCGGCATGTCAAAGCCGCCACCAGCTGCGACACCGAGATCAATTATTATTAAAATGTCCAGCTACAGGATGAAAGAAGAACTTTTAAAACTAGCCTGGCAGAAACGAGGATTTGAATATCTGGGAAACAAGATCAACTTGGACCATGATTATGCACCTGACGTTATGAAGCAAAGGAGGAAATATGCAGAGGTGAAATCAGTGCTGAAGGAGAAGAAGATCCGTTTCCAGACCCCGTTCCCAGCCAGGATGAGAGTTTTTTATCCTGAAGGAACCGTGCTGTATGGCTCAGCAGAGGAGGCGACAAGCGACCTGGACAAGAGAGGATTCCCTGTGACTGTCATCAAACGCCCGGAGGCTTTAATGGAACAGATGCAAGAACTGATGTGGCACACCGAGAGGAAGAGGAGCAGGAGGGGTGAAGATCGGATCCAAGGCTACAAGGAGAAACTCCGAGAGTTCAGACGGCAGGATCAGAAATAACTGGACACTGAGAAACAAATAAGTAAAAGAGATCAGCGGTGAGTGATTTCCCTTTGTTTGAGACTTTTTGAAGAACATGTGAATAAGAGTTCATTGAAGAGAAATAAGAACTGAGGCAATAGAAATAATGAAAATTGTCGGGTGGTCTTTTTACGTTGTCATTAAATGGACATAGGCCTAATGGCAAATGAAGGCCCTCTCCCACCACCAGAAGAGAGAGGCTCACCTTCAAACCCCCCCTTTCAGTGGGGAGGACTAAGGGTCACACTGGAGACCCCACAGTTGGAAGTCAACGTGTTTTTGTTTTTGTTTCTTAATTTTGCTCAAGAACAGTTTATAGTTTCTGTTCAAGCTCCTTGCAGCTTTAATGTGGATTTGTTTATGGGTTTTTTATGTGAATATTCAGGAAGGATGTGGGTTAAACTAAAGCACAAAATCATTAAAACATACAGACTGAAATATGGCTGGTGATAAATTAAAGGTTATTTCATATAATGTAAATGGGTTGCTCAATCCAATAAAACGCAGTAAGATTTTAACCAAAATGAAGAAGGAGCAGGCTCACGTAGTGTATTTACAAGAAACCCATCTGAACAAAAGTGAACATGAAAAACTAAGAAGAATGGGCTTCAACCAATTGTTTTTCTCCTCATACAAATTAGGACGTAGAAGGGGAGTAGCTACTCTTATCTCAAACAAGATACATTTTGAAAAATCATACGAACTGGTGGACAAGGAAGGCAGGTTTGTGCTTGTGAGAGGGAATGTAGGAGGAAACCCTATTACATTATTTAACATATATGCTCCTCCGGGGAGCGATATTGATTTTTTCAAGAGAATAACTAATATAATGGTAAAAGAAACACGGGGCATTCTGCTTGGAGGAGGAGACCTGAACATACATTTGCAACCAATGGACTCATCTGGGAAGAAAACATACCAGAAAGAACAACAGCATAAAAAAATAAATACACTTTTTAAGGAAGTTGGTCTGATAGACATATGGAGAGATTTTTACCCTAATAAAAAGGATTACACATACTATTCAGCCACTCATTCAGTATATACAAGAATTGATTATTTTTTAACATTTACAAAAGATAGGGACAAGATGGACCGATGTGAGATCGGAACAATTGATGTGAGTGATCACTCACCGGTATATTTAACAGTAGACCTTGGTTTACAAAACAGAAAGAACATATGGAAATTCAATTCAGGTTTGCTTAATAACCAGTGGTTCAAACAGGAAACACGGAAAGAAATTGGTTCTTTTTTAGATTTCAATGATAATGGAGAAGTATCTCCACCGATACTATGGGACACTCTTAAAGTGGTTTTGAGGGGAAAAATTATAGCCATGGCATCACATTTAAAAAAATTAAGAAATAAAAAATCAGAGGAATTGCATAAAAAATTGGTAAACTTAGAACAAAAGCATAAACAAAATTGTACACCAGATACATTAGAAGAATTAAAAAAAATTAGAAATGAAATAAATGATATGACAGCACAGGAGACTATGAAAAACCTCATGTTTCTTAAACAAAGACACTATGAAGGTGGATCAAAATCTATGAGGATATTAGCATGGAAATTAAAAAAGAAAATAGCAGAAAATACAATCCATAAAATCAGAAACCCCAAATCAAAATTATTAAAGACCAAATTAAATGACATCAAGGAAGCATTTGAAATATTTTACAAAACCCTATATTCAAAAATCTCTGGAGGAACTACAGAAGAAATTGATGAATATTTGAACACACTAGAACTACCCCATATGAGCGAAGCACAGAATACAAAAATGATATCTGATATTACAGAAAAAGAACTGAAAAACGCAATAAGTAGATTAAAACCATGTAAATCACCAGGGTCAGATGGATATACAGCAGAATTTTATAAGGAATTTCAGAAGGAGCTGATTCCAATCCTCCTTCCTTCATTAAATTGGACTTTGAAAGAAGCGCAAACACCACCAAGCTGGAAAGAGGCAATAATATCAGTAATACACAAAGAAGGCAAAGACAAATTGGATTGCGGTTCATACCGACCGATATCTGTTTTAAATATTGATTATCGACTTTTTACATCTATAATGGCCAGACGATTGGAAGAATTTCTCCCTTCCCTAATAAATAATGATCAAACTGGCTTTATACGCCAACGTCAAACACAGGATAATGTAAGGAGGACATTACATATTATGGATCACATACAAAAGAATAAACTGGAAGCTATTATTATCAGTATAGATGCAGAAAAAGCATTTGATTCAGTTGACTGGAATTTTCTTTTTAGGGTTCTACATAAATTTGGATTACATAATACGATAATAAAAACAATACAGGCATTATACAACAAACCCACAGCGAAAATTAAAGTTAATGGACAGCTATCAGATAGAATTTTTTTAGAAAGAGGGTCAAGACAAGGTTGTGCGTGGTCACCGTTACTATTCGCATTATATCTAGAACCACTAGCCCAATTAATAAGACAAAATAAGGATATTAAAGGAATAATGATAAAAGGGATAGAACATAAATTGGCTTGTTATGCAGACGATATATTAATTTATTTAGAACAGCCAACCCACTCCCTTCCAGCATTGATGCAAGTATTCAATCAATTTGGTCAGTTATCAGGATACAAAATTAATATTAACAAAACTCAGTTGCTGTCCTATAATTATACTCCACCGCAGGAAATTCAAAATAAGTATCCCCTAGCTTGGCACAACGATCGTCTTAAGTATCTAGGAATCACTATGCCAAAGGACCTCGAAAAATTATTTGAATATAATTATGTTCCCATGATAAAGAAAATTAAAGAGGATATCGTAAGATGGAATCTAACTCCTTTCTTAAGTTTTAGTTCAAGAATTAACTCAATTAAGATGAATATACTGCCCAGATTATTATATTTATTTCAAACTTTACCAATTGAAATAAATCAAAAAGTTTTCAACGAATGGGACAAGTTATTATCAAGATATATTTGGCAGGGTAAAAGACCTAGAATTAGATATAAGGTCTTACAACTTGAAAAGAAAATGGGAGGTTGGGGGTTACCTTCAATAAGAGATTATTATTTAGCAGCACAAGTAAGAACATTGATATATTGGTGCGACCCAAAATATGATGCTAAATGGAAAACTATTGAAATGAAAGAGACACCAATTCCTATACAGGCAATTTTGGCTGATGAAAAAATACAATGTTACATAAATAATATAGATAACCGCTGGATTAAAACAACTCTTAATGTGTGGAAAAATATTGTCAAAAAAAATGCACTAGAACACGACCTAGCGGCCATAAAATGGATTGCATATGATTCAGATTTCACTCCAAACAAACTGGATGCTAGGTTTAAGAACTGGACCTCCAAAGGAATTACTGCTTTATGTACAATAATGAACAACAAAATCTTAGATGATTTCGAAACTCTTAAGAGGAAATATTCTCTGGACAAGCAGGACTTTTATCGATATTTACAAATAAGAAACTTTGTTAATCAAAAAATTGAGCCAATTACTGATAAGAATATAAACCTAATGGAAATCTTTATTAATGCCTACAAATCAAAAATCACAGGGAAAATTATTTCACTTATATATAAAAACTTAACAGATCTAAAAAACAAGACCAAAAAACATGCTTGTTAGGCTGATTGGTGACTCTAAATTGACCCTAGGTGTGAGTGAGAGTGGATGGTTGTTTGGTGTGAGTGAGACAGGTCCCTCTTGTAAATGAGTCCCCGTGACTCAACGAGGCTAGCCTGTATAAATAAAGGTTGAATGAAAACACTACACATTAAAGCTAGATGGGAAAGCGAGGGCAATTTAACAATAACAGAGGAGGAATGGACACTAATTTGGAGAAACCAATGGACATATAATAAATCCTTACAATGGCAAGAATATGGATGGAAAAATTTAGTAAGATTTTTTATCACACCTGCTCAGAAAAGCCACTATGATGGAAATCCTCCTATATGCTGGAGAAAATGTGGAAATCAAGATGCAAACCATTTTCATGTCTTTTGGGACTGCCCAATTATAAAAGATTACTGGAAAGAGTTACATAATGCCTTACAAAAAATTTTCAAGCGAAACATTCCTTTGGAAATCAAGCTTATGTATTTTGGCATAATTCCTCAAGAGTCTTCAAAAAAAACAAAATATTTGATGACTATTTTATTAACAGCAAGTAAGAAAAACATTACAAGAAAATGGTTATCACAAGACAAACCTACCTTAGATGACTGGATCGACATAACATTTAATATATATAAAATGGAAAAAATAACAGCCTTTCTCAACTACAAGACTGAACAATTCTGTCAGAGGTGGCAGAATTGGGTGGACTATGTAAAACTTAAAAGAATTGATTTCATATTTTGAAAACAACCTTGATAAAATCACCCAGATAATCCACCCTCCTTAGTTTAACCACTCAACATTATTGTGCTTTTATTTTATATGTTTTGGTTGGTCGTTTCTGTTTATTTATTTATTTTTATTTTTTTATTTATCGCTATGTGTGGGTTGCTTTTTTACTTTTTAAATTTGTTCTTTTTTTTCACACTAATTACTAATTACATTATAAAATTTCTCAGGGAAGTGAAGTTGAAATTTTGTCTTGACTCTCATAAGACAATGCTATAATTGTCCAATACAGTATATTTTAAATGATGACGTTCATTTTGTGATATAGTGACTTTTTATATTGGACGTTTTTCTGTTAAATACTTAAAAGTTCTGTAATGTATACTTTCTTGGGAATCTATGAAAATAAAAAATTACAAAAAAAAAGAAATGAGAGATTGTGGAGATTTGCAAAGCAGGCCTC
>JBBPBX010027962.1:0-10303 GCA_038048925.1 Garcialebias charrua
AGAAAGAAAGAAAAGAGAAAGTGAGACAACAAAACAAAACAAAACAACAAAACAACAATTGTCCACAGAAAGAGCAGGAACAGGCCACTCGTCCACTCCCCAGATCCGACCAAGTGGAAGAACCGGACGAACCCCACCAGGGACCACACACAATGACCCCCCGGGGTCAACAGCGACAATACACAGGCCCCCGCCGGAGCCCGCTGCACCGACGTAGCCCCAGGGCCGGTCACCGAGGCTCGGGCACCGGGGACGCCCATCCCTCAGGTCCAGACCCGACAGGACCAGAGGACCCGAGCCCCACCAGGCAGCCACCAGGCCGAGCCGACAAACGCCCAAGCGCCCAGCCCCAGATAGTGAGGGCCCCAAGCACGCCCGCAGGCAGAGGAACACCCACCAGGGGGCCACGTGGCAGGAGCGCGACACTAGGTAGCCTCAGAAGTATCAGAGAGGGGGCAGTCCAAGTCCCAGCCTGACACTTAAACATTCATACACAGACACACTCATTCAGACCCACCCTCATCCTCACCCTCAGTCACAGAAAGACAAACAATAACGACACGCTCCATTCATAATCCCGATGCACACTCTATACCCCCTAGGTCCAAGACATGTACCTGCTCCCTACATGGGGCAGCCCACATCCAAACCCAGGAGGTAGGCCCATTCATTCTGGGGTGGAGAGCAGCAGACATCCAAGATCCGGCCCACCCCGCGCCCCGCCGACAGGACAGGACAGGACACCCGAGTCCAAGCAGCCCCAGGGGGAGCGCACTGCCAGCCCCGCCCACGGCAAACCCGCAGGCCCCGAACCCCCCCACACCCCAGCACAACCCCTGACGGCCCACCCCCAGAATCCTTGAACCTTTTCTAATGGTATTGAGAAACTATAAACACATTAATTAAAAAATAATAATAAAAAATAAAAGCACTACAGCCAAAAACTTAATGTAGTTCATAATTTTGTCCAACGGGTAACTTCTCAACATTGCAACTTGTATAAAATCCACAAAGCAACTCCCTATAGAGAATCTGACTACACCTGCAGATGTCACAGTAAAATATATTTATATTGCATTTGTTGCACACCCAGCTATCCGTCATGGTTTGAAAGGATGGAAAGGACCTGTCATGTAACGTTTCCTGTTCCTTCGGCTGCCCCGCTTTTTGAATGCCTAACAGAGACTCAAAAGGTGGCAGAGGAGGACAGTGTTCACTTAAAGTTATTTTCAGTTAAAATGCACAACTATACAAATCTGCAGGAAAGTTTCTCACCTGAAACAGTGGCAGCGTTATGCATATCGGTTGTTTATTTACTGGTGAGATTTATGTGGTTGCATCTCTCTGCAGTTCATATTGGAATGGCTTGGGCTGCATCGCTTGATCTGTCAGTAACCTCAGTCATAAATAATTCAACATAAGAGAGAAATAGAGCGATATTCAAATTTCACTCACTGTTTAAATATTCAGCCGTTGAATTTTCTTTTCTCATAGAAGCTTAATCCTGAGGAAACAAAAATAACAAGGTTAAATCTTTTGTTCACATCCCTCATCACCTCTCTGGGTTCTGCCAAATGTGTTCGCAAAAAAAATCACAAACAAATCTGGGATAAATGGAGTAGAGGCTTTTATTGCAACTGGCCTGGAATTGTTTAAATCAAGCATGTCCTTACAATATTATTAGATGGGTTTTAGAGATAAATCTAGAAAAGGCTTCAAGTTCCTCCAGTGAGAGCAGTTATAAATATATAAAGCAATTAGCATTATCCTTTAGCCTTATGAGTGAAAGTAATTGCATTGGACCTTTTCCCCCTACCCCGCTTCCGTGTTGAATTTCACAGAAATGGAAATTCAGTCATGACCTTTTAACCTTGTGCATTATTAAAAGGTGAGAAGTAGACACGCAATTTCTTTAAAAGTAGAGCTCCAGGGCCAGGTGTTTAGCATTTGTTGAAACCTCTGCAGGGTTCTGGAGTGGATTTTCTTTCAATCACTTTTTCCTTTTTTTTTTTTGTAAAAAAGAAGAAAAAAAAAACGTATTTTGGTTTAAATGTAAAGACAATTCACTCGCATTTTATCCCTTAAGAAGATAAATTCATATATTTGACCTCCGCTGTTTACCTCATAGTAAAAGTCGATACGAAAAACAATGAGGCTGTTGTCAAAGACTGGAGACAGAGTTACCATGGAAACCACAAACAAACATGTTGGATGTATACATGTTCAGTATCACTGCATCCTTTTTCAATTACTGTATATGGAATATTGTCTTTACGCAACAACAAATAGTCATAATAAGGTTTACAAGGTCTTGCATAACCAGACTCCTCAGTTCTGTAGGTGCAGCTGAAGAATAAAAACCAGCTACAATTATGAACATTGTAGTCTTGTTTGTGGAAATGTGGCCAAATGCATCAATTTTCTTTTATCAAGTTATTTTATTGACCTTATAAAAAGGAAGAAAGCATCAAAATACTCAAAGTAGCTTAATTTACATCTTGCTTCAGTGCCACAAATTAAAGTCATTTTATATCAAGACAAGTGTTGGCACAGACGGTAGAAGTCATGTAAGTGGCTGCTCTTTAAAATCTAAAGTGTTGTTCACGGCTTGAATAATGCATTATTTGGGGAAGTTTAAGCAGAAAGTCAAGGGGTGGATTCTGAGTGATGCTTGCTCCTCTGAGTGGTTGCTTAACATGACCTTAAAGCTGCTATATGTAACTTTTCTAACAATATATTTTTAACATATTTCTTCACTCTGTCACTAGATTGATGTTAGAGAGGTAATCTCTGAAAAAAACTAAAAAAAAATATTGTCCCCTTGCTTCTCCAGGTGGTAAATAAGCATTTCTAAAAAGAAAAAGTGACCCGCCATTTTCCAGCCAATAAAAACAAAGTTTGTAACCAGCCAATAAAAACCGAGCTTGAATTCGAATCAGCCAATAAAAACAGAGCTTGAATTTGAATTTTAACAGACCACAAGGGGGCAGTGCCATATATGGCTCTGAGGGGGAGGGATCAGAATGCTTTGCTTGTTGAAATTTTTTCTAAGTGCTGATGTTCTACAGAAACTGCAGACTCCACCTTTAACATTCACCACAGACTCTAAACAACCATTCAATCAGTTGAAATGCTCTGCCTTATAGTGCTAAATAATAAATCACAATGTTAGCAATATACCTCAAAGCATTTGATTTTAATAAAACTCCCAAAAGTAATTTTTCAATGTCTGTCTATCAATAGCATTTTTTTTCTTTTTTTTGTGGATTCAAGTTGATCACCGCAACTAACAAAAGAAAATTCAAATGCTGTAATTTACTGTAGCAGATATTGAGCTCAAATTTGATATGGTAGTAGCTGAGGGTCATCCCTAACACGCACTCTGAACATGGTATTTTGAAATATTATTCAAGATTTTTGATTTTTCGAATATGTTTTCAAAGTTCCAGAATTGTGCTGCTCGGCGTGGCTGCATGTTGGGAGTGTAACTGTCTTACATTCATTCTGAGAGTTTGCTTTTGGAAACTTTATTTCCTCTTTTTATTTTTTATGGATATAAATCACTTTTTTTTCCGTATGATTGTTTCCTCGGCACCCTAGGTCGCAGTTCGATGATCGACTTTGTTGTCTCATCTGATCTGCGGCCGCATGTCTTGGACACTCGGGTGAAGAGAGGGGCGGAGCTGTCAACTGACCACTACCTGGTGGTGAGTTGGCTCCGATGGTGGGGGAGGATGCCGGTCAGACCTGGCAGACCCAAACGTATTGTGAGGGTCTGCTGGGAACGTCTGGCAGAGTCTCCCGTAAGACGGAGCTTTAACTCCCACCTCCGGGAGAGCTTTGAACACGTTCCGAGGGAGGCGGGGGACATGGAGTCCGAGTGGGCCGTGTTCCGCGCCTCTATTGTCGAGGCAGCTTATCGGAGCTGTGGCCGCAAGGTTGTTGGTGCCTGTCGTGGTGGCAACCCTCGAACCCGGTGGTGGACACCGGCAGTGAGGGATGCTGTCAGGCTGAAGAAGGAGTCCTATTGGGCCTTTTTGGCTTGTGGGACCCCGGAAGCAGCTGATAGGTACCGGCAGTCCAAGCGGCATGCGGCTCGGGTGGTTGCTGAGGCAAAAACTCGGGCGTGGGAGGAGTTCGGAGAGGCCATGGAGAATGACTTCCGTACGGCTTCGAGGCGATTCTGGTCCACCATCCGGCGTCTCAGGGGGGGAAAGAGGTACGCGACCAACACCATTTATGGTGGGGGTGGCGTGCTGCTGACCTCAACTCGGGATGTTGTGAGTCGGTGGGCGGAATACTTCGAAGACCTCCTCAATCCTACTGGCACGTCTTCCACTGAGGAAGCGGAGCCTGGGGACTTTGGGTCGGGTTCTCCGATCTCTGGTGCTGAGGTCGCCGAGGTGGTTAAAAAGCTCTGCGGTGGCAAGGCTCCGGGGGTGGATGAGATTCGCCCGGAGTTCCTTAGGGCTCTGGATGTTGTAGGGTTGTGTTGGCTTACGCGACTCTGCAATATCGCGTGGACATCGGGGGCAGTTCCCTTGGATTGGCAGACTGGGGTGGTGGTTCCCCTATTCAAAAAGGGGGACCGTAGGGTGTGTTCCAACTATAGGGGGATCACACTCTTAAGCCTCCCTGGTAAGGTCTATTCAGGGGTTCTGGAGAGGAGGGTCCGTCGGATAGTCGAACCTCGGATTCAGGAGGAGCAGTGTGGTTTTCGTCCTGGTCGTGGAACACTGGACCAGCTCTACACCCTCAACAGGGTCCTGGAGGGTGCGTGGGAGTTTGCCCAACCAGTTTACATGTGCTTTGTGGACTTGGAGAAGGCATTCGACCGCGTCCCTCGGGGGGTTCTGTGGGGGGTACTCCGGGAGTATGGGGTACCAGGCCCTTTGATAAGGGCTGTTAGGTCCCTGTACGACCGGTGTCAGAGCTTGGTCCGCATTGCCGGCAGTAAGTCAGGCTCGTTTCCGGTGAGAGTTGGACTCCGCCAAGGTTGCCCTTTGTCACCGATTCTGTTCATAACTTTTATGGACAGAATTTCTAGGCGCAGCCAAGGTGTTGAGAGGATCCGTTTTGGTGACCTTAGAATCGCTTCTCTGTTTTTTGCAGATGATGTGGTCCTACTGGCTTCATCAGTTCGTGATTTACAACTTTCACTGGAGCGGTTTGCAGCCGAGTGTGATGCGGCCGGGATGAGGATCAGTTCCTCCAAATCCGAGGCCATGGTCTTGAGCCGGAAAAGGGTAGCATGCCCTCTCCGGGTCGGGGAGGAGGTCCTGCCCCAAGTGGAGGAGTTTAAGTATCTCGGGATCTTGTTCACGAATGAGGGAAAACTGGAGCGTGAGATCGATAGGCGGATAGGTGCAGCGTCCGCAGTGAAGCGGGCGCTGTACCGGTCTGTCGTGGTGAAGAGAGAGCTGAGTCAAAAGGCAAAGCTCTCAATTTACCGATCGATCTACGTTCCCACCCTCATCTATGGTCATGAGCTTTGGGTTATGACCGAAAGAACAAGATCTCGGATACAAGCGGCTGAAATGAGTTTTCTCCGCAGGGTGGCTGGACTCTCCCTTAGAGATAGGGTGAGAAGCTCAGTCATCCGGGAGGGACTCGGAGTAGAGCCGCTGCTTCTCCACATCGAGAGGAGCCAGTTGAGGTGGCTCGGGCATCTGGTTAGGATGCCTCCTGGACGCCTCCCTGGTGAGGTGTTCCGGGCATGTCCCACCGGGAGGAGACCCAGAGGAAGACCCAGGACACGCTGGAGGGACTATGTTTCTCGGCTGGCCTGGGAACGCCTTGGGATTCCCCCGGAGGAGCTGCTCCAAGTGGCTGGGGAGAGGGAAGTCTGGGCCTCCCTACTTAGGCTGCTACCCCCGCGACCCGACCCCGGATAAGCGGAAGAAGATGGATGGATGGATGGATGTTTCCTCGGGTATTGAATGCTGTGCAGCTGGAAGGATTTCTTTTTTTAACTTAAACTTAGTTTACTTTTGGACATTTGTTATGATGAGAAACCCTGACAACAAGGAGTTTTTTTACAACCAGGAGCAGCTGATTAACATCTCAAAAGCTTAAATAATAGTTCAACTACAGCCCCAAATCTCAAATGAGTTGAAAAAGAGGCGCCGTGGATGCATTTCCATCTGCTTGCCGACTGTGCTAGAGTGCCTGACCACTGAGATCCTGGAATTGGCAGGAAACGCGGCTCGTGACAGCAGAAGGAACGAGATCAGGCACCTGCAACCGACTGTTCGTAGCAACAAGGATCTCTGCAGGCTGCTGGTAGGAGGGGCCATCGTTCTGGGAGGAGTTCTGCCCAGCATTTGGGCGGCCCTGCAGCCTGGAGGAACCAAGAGACAAGTCGAGTCTGGTTGGACGGATCGAATAGAACCTGCCGCCAGTTTCTTCAGATCCACGGTGGGACGGATCTTTACAAGCGATCTTTCCTGCCTACAACAATCAGTATCTATTACATCTCTTAATGAAACGAGGATAACGCGTTACAACAACTTTTTTTTAAAAACTTATTTCTTTATAAAATGTGTTCATTTTTAATTTTTAATTTTAACTTTTAATTTACCTTTGGGATTAATAAAGCATTTTTGAATTGAAGATTTGATCACCACATTTTCAACTTTGTCATTTTTCAATACAGGATGAATGTAGTCTGAAGCGTAAAAAGAGGTAGATGATATACCTTTCTTCAAAAAGTATGGTCAGCTGTGGCTAAATGGTTAGAGCGGTCGTCCTCCATTGGGAGAGTTGGGGGTTCAATTTCACCAGCAGTCACTGGGCAATACACTGAACCCCTCATTGCCTCTTATGTGTGTCCCTTCGGTGTCTGAATGTGGTTAAACACTGATTAGTCTTTGTAGAGATATAGTAGAGTGCTGTATGAATGGGTAAATGAGGGCACAGATTTTAATGTAAAGTGCTTTGAGTATCTTGATAATATAGAGTACAGTTACCATTCAAGAATTGTTGGCTCTTAAATTCACATAAATGATTTTGTGGAAATATAACAATATTTTTGTAATAAACTAGCCAAACCTTTGCATTTTGTTTGGGTTCTTTGTCATTTATTTTTCATGTGTGCATCAATCCTACTGTTGATGGCTTAGTGATGAGTTTAAAAAGTAAATAAAACATCCTAAAGCATGCTTGCTCCTGTGTTTTACTGTACACTCCCTGTTTGGTTGCATAAAAGAGGCAGTTGGTTAGCAGCTTCAAGCTTTGCCTCTCTAACGTTCTGAAGTTTTGAGTACACAAGCCTTAGGACAAACAAAGCAATCCAATTTTTCATTCAGACATAAACTGCATGAATGCCTTTGTTTGGGCTTCATGGAAATCCCAGAGAGCTCAATTGCTTTTAATGTCTTAGTTTACTTGAACCTGATAACTCACTTTAATTACAAGCATACAGACTTTGTTCAGTTCTTGATGTCAAACCTTTAAAGGTATCCTTCATGAAGGCCAATTAAAAATATATATTTATGTAAGAAAACAAATCGGCATATCTGAATGGTTGTGTCTTTAAAAGAAAAATTTCCAAGCAGAATTTGTGAAAAGTTGCCAACTACCACATGCCTTTGTTTACCTATGCAAACAGCTGAAATGACAGAAAACAGGTCAACAATGGTGATGTCCGTAGAAGCATCATTTGGAATAAAGTCCAACAAGTTTGATGTACGTTAATTACTACTCTACGACTTGATTTACTATTTAGGTGCAATTTTTTTTAAGTATTGGCATTTAAAAAAGTGTTTAGTTGACAAGTGCTTACTTACATTTCAGAATTACATTGCAATATATCTGGGAAACTATTGGACTACGGTAAATTCTTAAAACTTCAACATTTGATATGGTTCAGAATATCCTTCTTGCCTGAATGGCTGTCACGAATGGGGCCGCTGATCATGACAGAGTCAGCATTTTGTTGTTCATTTATTTATTTATTTATTTGCATTTAACTTTGTTGTGTGCTTTTTTTAAATCTTCCCTATATTGAACTGTTCCATAAATGGGTGCTGTGACCATGTATTTGTAACTTTGATACTTTTCAAATTTAATTTATTATTTATTTAACTTCCTTATTTTAGGGGGAAGAATCTGATAAAATACAATAAGAACTCCAACTCTTCTAAAAATATTATATTTGAACGTTTCTTTAACATACATTTTCTAATACTACCCGGTACTACTGTTGATGCTTATTTTGCTACGACTAGTACTGCTGCTGATAGTTCCACTGACGCCAATATTACTACCGTCTCTGCTTCTTTTCCTGCTGTTCCCTTTTCAGGGTTCGCCACAGCGAGTCATCCTCCTCCACCTCACTCTGTCCCCTGCATCCTCTGTCCTCACTCCAACTACCTTCATGTCCTCTCTAACTGCATCCATATATCTCCTCTTTGTCTTTTTCCTGGCAGCTGCATTTCTAACATCCTTCTACCAATATACCCACTGTCCCTCCTCTGGACATGTCCAAACCATCTCAGTCTGGCCTCCCTAACTTTATCTCCCAGTTGTTCAACATGTGCTGTACCTCTGATGATCTCATTCCTGATCTTATCATCCTTGTCACTCCTAAGGAGAACCTCAACATCTTCATTTCAGCCACTTCCAGTTCTTTCTCCTGTCTTTTGTCCATGTCTGTCTCCAGACCATACAACATAACCACTCTTAGACATTTCATTTGACTACTGTCACTGTTAATACCACTAATGCTAATAGCACTTCAGTTATTTCCATTTAAGAACTAACGTTTTGCTAAATTTAACCAGACATTTGTAATTTTTAGCACTGAACTAGCTACTAATACTTTGTTTTTTATCTAGCGTTTTGCTACTTGTAGCTAGCATTTTACTATTTTTTGCTTTTAGTTAGTAATTTACATTTTTAGTTAGAAATTAGCAACTTTTAGATTTTGATGTTTTGCTCCTTTTTGCTAACCGTTCACTGATTTTGCTGGGATTTTAGTATGTTTTGTTGCCATCATAGCCTATTGATATTTTTTGCATTTTAGGTAGCATTTGCCTACTTTTCACAAGCACTTTGCTACGTGAAATGTTTAGACAGGGTTTTGGTAGTTGTAGCCAACATGTTTTTTACATCTGTCTTTAAGCTCAACTTCAGCTTATTTAGCAAATTTTAGCAAAGTCATTCAGAACTCACCGTTCATACAATTCTTCTGCAGAAAATGCAATAGTTTGCAGTGAGTGTCTTTAACGTAAGATGACCAGACATCCCCGATTTCTGGGGACAATCCGTTTTGGATGACCTGTCCCCAGCTAAAGCTGCCCCCCAGAAATGTCCCCGATTTTAGCGTTTTATGAGTCAGAAGAAAAAAATTACATGTAGACTGTTAGTACAGTAGCCGGGAAGAAAGCGTGAGTGAGTTTGTTGCATGCAACAAAAGCTGTTACCGTAGCTGGTTGCGCTGCTGTTAACGTTACAGACAGAGGAGAAGAAGAAGAGCAGAGTGTGCTGCCTTTAAAACAGAAGAAAAAGAAGAAGACAACAAAGAAGTTTTGTTTTACGTTGGACACTGGATTTTTGTGCTCCACAGAGTCAGCGGTGTCTTCCTCTTGTTCAATCCCATGCAGGCAGTCTGATTGCAGTCAGCTGCGCTCAGTCTGGCCCTCAGAGGAGTCGCAAAGTTTACTTAGGGACCATCAACAAATGACTGAACCAAAAACCCTTGAGAAACTAAAATGTATATATTTTAGGTCGTGACTCACTGACACAGAACTAATGTTAAATTACTCTACTAGACCTGACAGACGAGACACACTCGTATTTATGATTTCAATGCATTTTTCATTTTATAGAGGAAGGAAGTTTCACTGATGTGAAACGTCAGTCTGTCAATCAATCTGCATTCGATCACTCTGGAAGGACCCGGATGTGGGACACAAAAAACTGAGTTTTGAAATTAAAACTGAATTATAAAACCTAATTTTCAAGCCAAATTAATTTGGTTTCAAACCAATACATTTAGTTTCCATTTAGTGAAATTCGGTTTCAATAAAGCAATTCACATTCAGTTTCTGATGGCACAAGTTTCAGCCCATATCAAACCATTTGTTGTGCCGTGCTCTCAACAATAGTTATTGAACATGAATAAATATGTGAAAATAAATAAAACCGTACCTGTCCCCGTTTCTTAATTTGAGAACAGTTTATTCTTTTTGGTCTCCGGGCTGGAAATGTCCCCAGATTTAATGTCTTTAACGCAGCTGACTAGAATCCACCCGTGAAGTCCAGTTTAATTTGTTGCTGATTTTCAATGCTGAAAGTGTTT
>JBBPBX010027962.1:23579-36911 GCA_038048925.1 Garcialebias charrua
CGAGGTTGGCCCGGCGGTGGTCTCTGCCGATGCTCATCCTCGTAGGCCGCCGCTTCTGCGGTGGGGCACGCGTTGCCGAGCGGTGTCGAGGCTGCGCAGGTCTGCCTCCAGCAGACTCCCTTGGGGGGGCGAAGCTTCTCCTGGGAATGCCCACCCGGAGAGCTTCAGCCTGTTTGCGCCTTTGGTCCAGCTTGGTCTGAATTCGATCCAAAGCTTTTCCAAATAATCCCGTCGGCTCTATCGAGTGGTGGAGAAAAGGCACCTTTTGTCCCTCAGGGAGATCCGTTAAAGTCATCCACAGATGGTGTATCGCGATGACCACTTCCACCATGCCTTTGCCCTGAGCAACAGCGGCTGTCCCCATCAATGCGGAGCACGAAGTCTGTTGCTCTACGGGCTTCATCCAACCAGTCGGCTGCGGCCTGCTTGTCCGTTGTTACCTTGAGCTGTTACAGTTTTTCAGCTAGGTAAGCCTGCATCAACGCGGACGCGTTCATGGCGCGCACCACGAGTCCCTGAGCTCTGTAGCATTTCTCGAGAAGAGAAGCCGAGGCTCGACAAGCATTGCTGGGAAGAGTTGGTTTTGTCCTGGATGACTTGGGAGCCAGGTGAGACGCTAGCGTGTCCTCAATTTGAGGCACGTTGGCTATTCCTACCTCATCCATCCCGTCCATGTCGAGGAACTGTGAGAGTGGTAGGAGCATGGGAGCTCTGGGTTGAGGCCAGGTGCGAGTTAGTTCTGTGAGGAAGTCCGGGAACACGGGCATCCTTTGCCTCGTGGCGGCCTGCTACTTTGATTAAAAATAATTTCCTGCCAGCCTCATGACCTGTTGACGAGGCGGAGGCTCTGGCCATGGGATGTGCAGCGCGTCCGCTGCTCTGTGACACAGGTCGAACAGAGCAGGGATGGAAAAGTCAGTTTCTGGGAGCACAGGTACCGGGGTCTGGGAGAGGTCTTCTCCCTGTTCCTCCAGTTCGACGTCTGCGTCCTACGCGGAAAATTCACCTGAGGCTGAAATCGAGATCTTGTCCTCGTTCATCATGCCTCGAGTGTCGAATTCGACTGTTAAATCCACCATAGGAGCCAGCACGTCAGTGTTGTCACCCCATTCGACTTGTGTGCTATCGTGTAGAGCCATGTTCTCGAGCTCCGGCGTGGGAGTGAGGGACTCAGTGGTGTCCGCATCCACTGACACGGCTGGGGCGCCCATGGTCTTGGCGACGAGGGCAACCCGATGCCATAGCACCGCATCCAGCATCTGGCTGCAGTGTGGGCAAAAGTCGGGCGTATCCAGTGTTGTTTTTGCATGTAGCATTCCCAGGTAGACTGGATAGGCCTCATGGATGTCTGTCGCCGCGAGGGAGAAACCGTATCCGCTAGGACAGGCGCGCAAAGTTGGGCTCGCCGTCCTGCTGGTTTTCCTTGGAAGTTTTGTCTTTCGCTTTCCTTTCTCTGGAGGCATGTCCGAGATAAGGTGAGCAAGTCCTTCCAGAATCCTTTTTCTTTTAATTTGTTTAGACGTCTCCTCCGTCGTGTCGCTTTCGCCGGCTAGCCCGCTACGAATTAGCAGGGGTAGCGGTGTGACGCAGTTAGCGCCATCGAGCGAAGCAGTCTGTGGAGAGAGGATAAGAAAATACTTTGGGGTTAGAGAAAATGTGCCGAACTAGCTTTCGCTAATCCAGCAGTACGCAGGAATAATTCTCTGTGCGCTCTGTGTAGGGAGCAAGCTCACTTCTGGTTGAGCGATTAAGCAACAGAGAAGTCCCGTGAAGAGAGGTAGTTCAGGTTTAAGCGAGGTGAAAGGCAAATAAGAGAAAGATGGATGGTCGTCAGTCACTTAAATACCCAGAAGGCGGGGCTTCTGGCGCGACGTTGACGCCCTAGCCGTAAAGGCATGACTGTATTCCTTCAGGTAATCGCGTGGGGCGCAATTCCCATAGCAAGTATGTTGCACCGAGAGACTGACTGATAAGGGAACCCTGCTGCTTGCATTCTGCATTATTCAGACACAGACCGCTCTGACATGTCTGCTTTGTGTTCTCACCTGTTTGGGTCATCGACCGTGCGTGTCCACTGAGTGCAACGGCTGAATGAACGTCTGTTTGGGTGATGGATCAATTCCTGGAAGTATAGTCCCATCTGAAGCTTAACTCAACTTTATTTGACCTCTTTCAAGGCCGGTTAAATGGCCGCGTGTGGCTGGTGAAGTATGGCAAGCCATGTTTCCATGTAATTGGATCACGGCTGATCCGCTGACGCAATCAAAAGCCCGACACCGACCCAGCTCACCCATCTAACACATTATAATGACCCGGCCCAAATTCAGGTCAGGCCGGGCCAGGGTTCGGTCCCTGTTTAGAAATGACAGCTCTAATTCAGTGTCAGTAAAATCAGGGAAATTGTGAAGAATTCAAATCTTGAGCATCACATTTTGATTAAACGATAATGACTGAAACACTTCTGGTCCATTGCAGATTCTCCAGCGGCCAACAGGAAGGTATTTGATGACACCATAATGTTACACAATGCCAAAGCTTCTGACAGCGCGGTGTATCAGTGCGAGGCCTCCAACAAACATGGAACCCTCTTATCCAATGCCAACATCATGATTATGAGTAAGTCCAACAACCTTTCTTTCTTTGAGCTACAGTTTCCATCAGCTCTGCTTTACCATGTTTTCTCAGGTGTACGACATAGTCTAGACAAAGTCTTTGTTTCCCTGGGATTGTGAGAACGTGTCAGACATTGCAGGGAGTCATTTACAGGCTGATGACTGATGTGCCAAGATGGAGATGTGCTGGTGCTGGCATGTGCCCATGAAGCAGCGAGGAGCCCAGGGAAGGAGCGCTGTCTGCAGGCTGCCTTCCTTCATTCAGGCCTGCTGCTCTCCATGAAGAGCAACAGGCTGCGTTCTCTACCATTTATATGCTAACAAGTTCACGGCACATTGTGCACACTTCCCACTGCCATAAGAAAAACATGTGCTGTTGAATGAGTGCAGATAAAATAGCACAAACAGAACAATCCTTCCTGTTGCTGCGTGCAGCTGCACGGCGCCTGCACTCCCTGACACGGACGTTAATAAAGCTGGACGTTCTCTGAATGCTGCGTCCCAGCTGCTGCTCCAGCAAACACTCATGAGAGACAGAGCATTTTAATTAGAGGATTTGGCAACAACTGATAAGGTGCCGGAGCACAAATAAATTCTTATTCCATTGTTTCCTCTCTGATTTCATTTTCACATTTCTGAAAAACCCCACAGCCAAAACATTGGCCCTCATGCACGAAAATGTTCGTATTTTTATCCTAAATTTCTCCTACTTTTGTTCGTACGAAGCGTTCGTACGAACATGCCACGTCAGATCCAACAAAGTCTTCTATCGTCAGGAAATGTGTGTATATGAGCTGTGTAAATAATGATGAATCCCACCTGTTCTACTCACCTGCGCGTGCTCGCGGGAGGTTATTTACATAATTCCCACCCCTCAAAACACCATATAAGGATATAGTTTCCTGCCACCGCGAGCAGGAAGTGTCCATTCATTCCGGCTTTTATGCGTCAGAAAACACACAAACGCGTTTGGCGAATTAAAAGTGACTCGCCTTTGATCATAGTGTCAGCCCCGGATCTGAGCGCAGACCCACACAGAATACAGATGACATCAGTGAGCGCCCACAGTCAACAGGCAGTTTATATTAAAAATGACGTGAAACATGAAACAACTGAATAAGCTGGTTTCGCTTTTTTCTCCCCTGTCTCTGCAGCGGCGCTGTGTATGTGTGTGTGTGTGTGTGTGTGTGTGTGTGTGTGTGTGTGTGTGGGTGGTCGACAGTGGCGTGGTGGCGCGGGGCGCGTTGCGTGGCACACGGTGGTCGACATGAGTGGCGCGGGGGGCGCGTTGCGTGGCACACGGTGGTCGACATGAGTGGCGCGGGGGGGGCGCGTGGCGTGGTTGCGCGGGGCGCGTTGCGTGGCACACGGTGGTCGACATGAGTGGCGCGGGGGGTCACGCGCGGGTGGCGCAAGGTGGTGGACGTGGGGGGGGTGTTGAAGCCGCTTTAATTAAACCAATATGTGTGGTTGCATTTAATTGTTTTTAAACTCAAAATATTTTCTAAATAACGAAATATAAAGTTATTAGTGGAGAAAAGGCCGTCTGGATGACAGCAGACCGACTCCTCGTAAAATATACGACAGGTCTGGACCACACGTAAATTTTGTTCGTATCTGAAAAAAATCCTAGGATACGAAAACATTGTTGGATGCCACAAATGATCCTAAATCACTCGTACGCACAGTTTAAGAACAAATCTGTGCGTAAGAACGGTTCGTGCATGAGGGCCATTGTTGTTTTTTTACACTCAGGAATCTTCAGTAATGCTACTTACTCATTGCAAAGTATAAACTCCACATAAAACATGCTGGTGAAGATTCTCAATCGTCCAGGATATGATAAAATCAAAAAGGCATTCAATACAAGATCAACTGGACTTTATTTGTTGCAAAAGACGTTTCGACCCCCCCTGGATAGGGGTCGAAACGTCTTTTGCAACAAATAAAGTCCAGTTGATCTTGTATTGAATGCCTTTTTGATTCCACATAAAACACTTGTCCTGAACTACGTCAAATTGTGCAGATGGAAAATGTTTACTCCAGTATTTTTCCAGGTACATGTATACTGATAAGCGATCCATAAATGTGAGTATACACTCAATGAAAAAAAAAAAAAAACTTTATTTCTACAAAGTATATTTGACTCAACCAGTCTGAGTGTACATACACACCAGTGGATTGAAACTGTTGTACCAGACAGCTCTTCTATATTTTTCTTTCAGTCACTTCAGATGTTTCCATAGAAAACAAACACATAGAAGGCACAATTATTTTTATTGGACACAATAACCATCAATATAAGAAGAACACAAGGCCCTTGAGCAAGACCTTTAACCCCCACCATCCATCCACCATCACCATAGATGGCAGATCTCTGCTCCACACAGAGGGCTGTGGTATCTCGGTGGACTGTGGTTGCAAAGAACAATCAGAGCTTTATCACATTCATACACTGATGGGACACACACCAGAGGCAACGAGGAGTTCAGTGTCTTGCTCAGGAACACTTCAGCATGTGACTGCTGGTGGAATCGAACCTCCAACTCTCCTATTGGAGGACAACTTTTCATTCAACCTTTATTTATACAGGCTAGCCTCGTTGAGTCACGGGGACTCATTTACAAGAGGGACCTGTCTCACTCACACCAAACAACCATCCACTCTCACACTCACACCTAGGGTCAATTTAGAGTCACCAATCAGCCTAACAAGCATGTTTTTTGGTCTGTGGGAGGAAACCGGAGTACCCGGAGGAAACCCACGCATGCACGGGGAGAACATGCAAACTCCACCCAGAAAGGCCCCGGACCGGGATTTGAACCGGCAACCTTCTCGCTGAGAGGCAGCAGCTCTACCAGTTGTGCCACCGTGCTCTAGCCTCTCAACTACAGCTGCCCCCAGCTGAAGAGGATTATTATTTAATAAATGTAAATAGATGTCTAAAACATAAACTATTTAATATATGTAATTAGTTTATTTTTTAGGCTTTTATTTTGTACAGTTACAGCTGTTAATAAATGTGCCTGTGTGACAATTGGGACAAATCTTTGACTCAAATATATTTTTGTTATTACTTTATGTAAAGAGAAAATATTGAGAGATATACATCGTATATCGTGATTATTATTTTTTTTAAATGTTGAAATATTAATTTTGGTCCATATTGCCCAGCCCTGGTTTCCATTAACCACTGATTGATCACTGGATCTTGCTGCTCTTTGCAGATCTCCAGCCAGTAATCCTGACCAAGAATGAGGAAGAATACTCTGCGGTGGAGGGCAAAAGAGTGATGCTGCACTGTAAAGTCTTCAGCTCTCCTCCGTCCTCCATCACTTGGTGAGTGGGAAGAGTTTCTGTGTGGCTCAACACACCAGCAGAGAGCAGTAGACCTCAACTGGTTGGCTGCGTTCACTTTAACTCAAACATCTGACAAACAAGACAAGAGCAACATTGTTGCTGAAGTGGAAACATATTTCCATTAACTTCTTAAATGCTATTAATAATAGATTATAGTTTGAAAAAACTAAACAGATAAATTAACTTATTAGGGACTTCCCAGAAAGGCAGCCACCTATTATTATCCACCTGAAAGCATCTTGTTCTTTTATCAACTTTGATGCGGCCCAAACCACAACGTGTACCCCCACAAATGTGATATCAAAATGACCGGTCCGGCACCGTGATGTGTACTATTGTTTTTATTGGCATTTGGAGTTTCCATGGCGATGTAATCTGCAAACAAATACGCCATTTTTCTAATTAAAAACTCTGAACAGCCTCTAACTGACAAAGTGAGGTCACATGACCTAGAGTGAAGAGGTCCCTGAATAAAACACTAGCTGTGTCCCAATCCAACGGCTGCATCCTTCGAAGACCGCATGTGAAGGCCGCTGACGTCACAGCAACGTTCCGAGGTCTGTCCCAATTCGAAGACTCCTTCAATGTGGCCCACAAATGTGGCCTGCTTTTCCCCTGATTTGAAGGTCAGGTCCCGTGTATCCTTCACAGCTCATCCTATCCCAAAATGCATTGCGGGCATATGGAAAATCCTGGACGTAATGGCGGACGAAGTAGCAACGGAGTACACTTTTAAATGTAAGTATTTTAAAATCTGGGATAAAAAATGAAAAGCCTAAAGCGGTTATGATTTAAAGCAGCTTTTTTCATTTGCGTAAACATTCTTTAGTATTATTATTGTTGGACATCAGGTCGTACAGCGGGTCCCGTAGTTCTATTGCTGCTAAGCAAATTTTCATTTTTATTTTTTAGGGAGCAAGGAGCAGACCGAAACTTTTGTTAAGCTTCAGAATGAAAACAGCCACTTTTTCACAGGTGCAAAACAATCTGCAGCTGTAACACGGAGGTACAAGAATTAATCCCATTATTCATCTTATGCTTCTGAGTACAGTTTCATTAACCCTCATACATAAACTGAAGTATAGTCCTCTTGTGTTGTGCTATGAAAACTGTAGTTTTTCTGTGTGTGTTTAAGACATTATTTTCCATGTTTCCCCTCTTCATTCATTTTATGTTAGTAGGATAATTTTGGAGAAAATGGGCCTGCAGGGGAATGTAACTCCATTGCAGGCTAAAAAGAAACAGGACAACCTAAAAATAAATACAAAGTATGTGCATGTGTAATGAATAATATAATTTGTACGTGCAGCTGTTAATACATGTAAAGTTTAAAAAAAAAATGTTTATTGCTCTTTTTGCCAACTGTGATGTTTCCTCTGTTCAGGAAATATCTACCGGTATATGCAAATATCCAGGGTCGGGGAAGGAGTCAGTGGGAAGCCCACTGCTGTGACGTGGCCCTGGTTTGTCCTCATGGATGAGGTTTTAGGACAGAGACCCTCCACTGCACCTCCTGTCCTAACTGTCTCCATCACTGAGGACACTCCAGGTCCAAGAGCAGCAGTGGGTGACCAGGAAGACAGGGCTGAGGAACTAAGAGGAACAGAGACGATGAAGAAAGAGGCAGCAGGACAGAGAGGATGATTTATTTCAGTTCATCAGAAGAGATGAAGCAGAAGAGAGAAGAGCAAGTGTAAGTAGGGACAGAATGGAGAGACTTTTCACAATTCTCAGAAGGATTTGCAAATAAATTAATTGATGGTTGTATTTTTATGTTATTGAAAAATGTGTTTTTTGTTTAAAATTTGAAAATAAAGTGATTCCAAAAACTATTAGTTGTCAGTAATTCATTTTATTAACAGTAAGTTCATTCAAAACAACAACAAAAGGCTCTGTGGCGTGCCAGACCTGCAAACCCATGGGGCACCACCTCCAGGTCCTCTGGGTTTTTAGGGAGGTGGATGACCTGGTGGCGAATGGCCACCACCTTTTCTGTATGATGGACGATGCGGTGAACAGTAGAACAAGGCGTCCCAAACACTCCTGAGACCACCTGCAGGATGCTCCACCTGCCAGCCAGAAAACAAACACCAGGGTCTCAGCTGTGGCCCCCAACCATGTTGGGGATCCAGGTCCAGGAGATGAAGCAACACCGCCAGAGACTCCCTGCTTCATCAGAAATATGCTCTAGGATCTTCTTGGTTAAAGTAACGGTCCAGGACTGGGACACAGGTTAATCCTCCAGTACAAGGGTCTGGTCTGTATAAGGAAATGTAGAGAACAACAAAAGCATTATTAGTTTAAGATTTTATTTTTACAAGATATCAAAGCATTATCACAATTATGAGGCTTAATGTAAATATACTGATGCTCAATGAAAACACTTGAGTGCTATTTTATTAATAAAATAAATGAAATACCTGTTTTTAACATTTTCACAGCCACTTTATGTACCGATGGAGATTATAAAATAAAATATTGGAAAATATTATGCTCTATTCTAAATTTAAGATAAGTTAAATATTATGATATATTACATTTTATTAAATTATTAATAATTTTATAAGATAAATTTAGATTTAATTTATTATGCACAAGTTAATAAAGTTCATACATAAGTCTGTCAGTCACTGAAATTATCCATGAAACCAGCTGAAGTTAATAGTTATTCCTTTAACGTTTTGTAGACAAAAAAAGTAAGTTAAGATATGATTGTTTCTCAGCAGAAGATATAAAACATGCCGCCAGCGGCGATAAAGTTCCTGTATTTCCTCTAGAATTAAAATAAAGCAGTAAAAACAACAACATTCCATCTCTTTTCTTTCTTCGGCTAAACACTGTCACGGTTGCTAGGCGACAGGACGTACGCTGACATAACCATGAAGGCTAGACATGTCCCAATTCACAGCCGCTGACTTCTGGTCTACATGGTCTTTGAAGGACCCGGCCTACGTCGACCGGGTAGGCATGGTCCCTCAAAGTATGCAGCCGTTGGATTAGGACATAGCTACTGATTAAATTTTGGAGCCATTTTGAATCAAGATGGCTGCCACAGCTACCTCAGAAAACTCAACATTGACTATAACTCAATCATTCTTTGAGATACTGAGCTGAAATTTGGTAGGGTCATAGCTGAGAGCGAGTTGTTATACATTCCTAATGCAAATAAAAAATCTGAGATGGCCACCTGAGCTAAAAAAGAAAAAATACTATACATTAGAAATTTTTTTGAGATATTAAGCTGAAATTTGGTGTGTTTCTAGCTGAGAACATTTCCCATCCCATACTTATTACAACTTAAAATCCAAGATGGATACTATAGCTTAAAAGTAAACATGACTATAACTTTTTTTTTTTTTTTTTACCATATTGAGCTGAGAGCAAACCCCAACACATAAAGTGGACCCAACGTGGCAGTCCCTGTCAAAGTTTCTCAACAAACTTTCTTGGTTGTGTTTTTTAATCACCTGCCACTGGAAGACAAAGGCAGGGGACGTACAGTTGTTGCCTGTGCCTCTACGAGCAGGTGTGTCTGTCTTTAACCAAAATATCTCATGAACAACTGAACAGATTTTAGTGAAATTAGCAGAACATAATCAATTCATGCAAGTCTACAAATGATTAACTTTGGAGTGAACTTTAAACCCGCCACACTTACAAAATAAAAATGGCACAAGACATAAGATGATCTTAGTCTGAAAGGCTGACATGACAGACGGTGCGACATACTAGGAATACTCTGCCTTTATTTAATTTTCATTTGTTGTTGTTTGCTTGTTTTCCAGGAGCAAAGAGGACTTCTCTGAATCTGTTGAGGGTCCCAGGTTTACCGTTCATAGTAACGGCTCTTTGGACATCGACAGGGTGGAGAAAGGAGATACGGGACAGTACACGTGTTCCGCCAAAAACACAGAGGGATCATCTGACATCGATGCCATGCTTTATGTAAAAGGTAAACTTTCAGACTAAAGACATTTTGCAGCAGCTCAGGTTCCTTCCAGCATAACCAACATGTCTGTTCTGTGGAAGATCCCACCAGAATAGTGGAGGCCCCAAAGGACCAGCATATCATAAAAGGTACCACAGCCCTGCTCTCCTGCCTGGCAGAGTACGACAAGTCCTTCAGCTACGACTTTGAGCTCCTGTGGGAAAAAGATGGTGCAGAGATTGTTTTCAACTATACTGAGAATTATGGGTAGGAAAGATATTTTATTTTATTTATTTTTTTATGATTGCAGTCACCTGAAAAGAAGTTGTACTTTCATTTGGGCCAGTCAATAGTGAGTCTATATTTTTGTCAGCAGGTACTTTCTGGAGAACGGTACTCTTCACATTGACAGTGTGAACTACAGAGACCAGGGTGTGTATACTTGTGTGGCAAAAACTCCAGTGGACAGAGCTTCAGCTTCAGCCCGGCTCATGGTGTTAGGTGAGTAAACATTTGAGCACTTTCTTTTTCTTTGCTAAGGAAAACCCAAAGCTATGTCTACGTGTGACATGCTCAAAAAGAGATCAAAATGTCAGCAAACACAGATGATGGCTTAATTTGAGCAGCAGAACATCTGCAAACCAAGCCGCCAAGATATTGTTGACATCTCACAATCGAAAAGACACAAGCAGCAGCCGAGACGGTGATTCAGCTCGTTCCACATCCTCTAACTCCTGGGATGATTTGATTGAACTTTTGTTCCCTTGGCCTTTTATCAATGTGGAGACTGATGTGTGTGTGTGCGTGATATTATAAAGCCATCATGATTTTCAGATGTCCCAGATGCACCTGAGAACTTGGTCCTGTCCGACCACAAGAGCAAAAGCGTGAAGCTGAAATGGACTCCCGGGGATGATCACAACAGCTCGATCACAGGTATGACCAAACAAACATGCATTTAGGTGGAAGCATATACAGCAGGGCTGCCCAGTTATTAAAATAATAATAATGATAAATTGGTCAATATTATAATTACAATCATTTAATTATTTAATTGATTATTGAATTAATATTGAATGATTAGAGTTTGGAAACAATTTGCCATTATTGTACATGTAAAAACCAATGAATTGCTTTGAACATGAAATTTCCCTTGATACCTTCCAGTTGAACATTACACTAAAATAAAATATATGTACAGCAAACCCCCTACTTACGACTCCATCGACCTACGAACAACGGGACCTACGAACGTATCATATTTAATAAAAATATGAAATTACTGTATTAAAAAAAAAAATTTTTTTTTTTTTTTTTTTTTGTGTTTAAATGTTCTTAATTTCATGTGTACATCACTTTGTTGCAGCTGTGGTTGTTTTAAAGGCTTTATAAATAATAATTATGATAAAAAAGATCATTTCTGATCATTTTTGAGCAATCTTGGGCAACAGGAAGTAGGTCTTCAGTTTACACGGTCACAAATTAATGTAGAACACCGGACGCCATTTTAGGTTCAGTCACTGGGGTCTCCGGTCACAAATTAATGTAGAACACCGGACGCCATTTTAGGTTAGCTGCCCGGGAGCCGGCCGAAGACTGGTGACCAGGATGGCTTCATATGGATTAATTACGAGCTGGAAACGTCTCTGTGAACTTTGTGGATGTCTCAGGCAGCAGCGGATTTATCGCTGATCGTGCCAGGCCGCCGCGAACACCTCCGGCCGGCCTGGCTACACCTCCGGCCTGGCTAGCTCCAGAAGCTAACACGGGAGCTAACACGGGAGCCGGCCTTTTGAACACTTGTGACCAGGATCGCATCATATGGATTAATTACTAGCTGGAATCGCTCTGTGAGCTCTGTGGACGTCTCAGGCTGGAGCAGGAGCTGCAGATTGATCGCGCCGCCGCTCCAACACCAGCTCATGGCTTGGCTAGCAGAAGCTAGCCAGCTAGCTAACACAGGTCTCGAGCAGCTGCGGTGGTTCACTCGCCGGCCGCCGCGCTGCTCGGCCCGACAACAATCAACGCATGGCAACCTAAGATGTCGGCTTTGACCATCTCAAAGTAAGAAAATATATTTTTATTTATTCTGTAAATGTGAATAGCAATGTTTAACATTACAGTACACTACTGTACATGCTTAAATGTGTGCGCGCGCTCCGTTAGCATGATAATTAAAAAATAATAATAATTTTCACCCCCTAGCTACGGCAGAATCGAGCTGCGAACCGTTCTTAGGTCCCTAACTCGTTCGTACCTCGGGGGTCACCTACAGTATATTTAAATATAGGTTACACAATAGGAACTAGACCATAAAATATTAAAAACAAATAAATAAAATCAGCAATGCATTTCTCTTCCATTATATTACAAGGCCCTATGAAATCTGTCTCCCCCCCCACCCCCCCAAAAAGTTTTTAATCACCCTCTTTGAATGTTATCATTCATTAAGGCCCTGTACACACGTAGCCTGGTGTTTGAAAAACGAATATCTGCGCAAAAAAATATCTCTGTACGTACATGTTCGGATATTTAAAATGTTTGTCTACATGTCACCGTTTATTTTCACCACAGAGCGTTGTAATAAATATGCAGAACCCATAGGTGGCAGTGTAGTGCAGTCACAACCCTTCAAAGCAACAACTTCCTGTTATTATTTTGTTTTTTTCAATCGTTTGTGTGGACAGACCACGAGGTTGAACTACTATTAAATAACGTGTTGGAGTACAAAGTTATTAAAACGCAGGAAAATGTCGACTGGGAATCATGTCCGACTGGGAATCATGTCAGAGCAGGTATGTTGACATTTTAGCACTTTTTTTTGCCGAGCATTATGTGACGTCAGCGCCGCTCCAGCTGGAGCAGAAACCTCCAGTTCTGAAAGTCCACATGCAAACTCGAAAGAGGAGAATTCTCAAATCTCCACTTTGGTCAGAGTTTTTTTATTATTCGTTTATAGTTACATCAACCGGAGTTCACATGTGGATGAAAGGCCAAACCGCATGATAAACTATTCGGTTTTACTGATATCCGGCTACGTGTGTACAGGGCCTAAATATCTGTTATTAGTCGTTCTCATCTCCATAGGTTGCATTCAAACTGCCCCTCCTGTACCTCCTGATAGGTTTAAAGGTATGTTGTTAGTGCTGATAATACGGCCACATGGTTAGTTTGAGTAAAGAGTCTGGGGGTTAGGTTTAGGGTCTGGGTTAGGTTAAGGCTCAAGGGTAAGAGGGTTAAGTTTAGGGTCAGTTCTCTGGGTCAGGTGTAAGGTTAGGTTTAGGAAAAGGCCCAAAAAAGCTAAGTCTGGTCCTCTGGACATTCAAAAAACAAAACAAAACAAAGCAAAAAAAAAAAAAACTGTAGAAACGTTTCGTCTTTCGTCCGAAAGACTTCCTCAGTCTCAGACTGAGGAAGTCAGTTTTTTTTTTT
>JBBPBX010027963.1:4573-36911 GCA_038048925.1 Garcialebias charrua
TATCTATCTCTCTATCTATCTATATATATATATCTATCTATATCTATCTATATATCTATCTATATCTATCTATATCTCTCTCTATCTCTATCTCTATCTATCTCTCTATCTATATCTCTATCTATCTATCTCTCTATCTATATATATCTATCTATATCTATCTCTCTATCTCTCTATCTATCTCTCTATATCTATCTCTCTATCTTTCTCTCTATCTATATATATCTCTCTATCTATATATCTCTCTATCTATATATATCTCTCTATCTATATATATATATCTACATCTATCTCTATCTATATCTCTATATCTATCTCTATATCTATATCTCTATCTCTCTCTATATATATCTATCTATCTCTCTATCTATATCTATCTATATCCATCTATGTCTATCTATATCTATATCTATCTCTCTATCTATATATATATCAATCTCTCTATATCTATTAGGGGTGTAACGGTACGCTAAAATCACATTTCGGTTCAGTTCAATTACAAGGAGGGCTCGGTTCGGTTTATTTTCGGTACAAAAAAAAAAGACAAAATAAAGACTTACAAAATGTTTATTTTGAAAATATGCCAAAAATATGTTTGTATTGTATTGTAGTAATAAATAAAAGTGACCCATTTGGATGATATTTTAAATAAACAGCACTCTACAATAAATAAATTATATTAAAAATAATAAAAATCTTAATAAATACAATAACAGTCAGAACCAGAACAATAAGCAGCAACAGACTGTTTACAATCTAACTAATCAAGTTTTTGTCCAGTAGCAGCAGTGTGGCTGTATTTGTCCTCATTACTCACAACCAGAGTTCAGTTCAGTCATCACACACTTCTTAGCTGCAGCAGGTGATCTCTGGTGGATTTCCCTGAAGTGGAAGAGACATGCTACCTCTGTAACTGGAAATACTGGAAATAAAAAACAGAGGTAAAAAAAACAAGTTAATAAGATTATGATTTTAAATAATAATAAATTATAAATAATAATTATAATAAAAGAACAATACCTCTTGAACGGTTGAATCTCCCATTAATCATCAGGGCAGGGCTTAAATCAGCTCCAGGACTTGTTCACAATCAGTTTTAGTTTTTTCATAAAGATCTGAACTTTTTGACTTAAGTGTTGACGTGATGGATGTCTCATAGCAAGGATCAACTGCGCATAAAAAACATTCAGACTTAGATTCAGATCTTTAAAAACTCATGCATGCTGGTGAAGATTCTCAGTCGTCCAGGACATGATAAAATCAAAAAAAGCGTTCAATACAGAACAACTGGACTTTATTTGTAGCAAACAAGACGTTTCGCTTCTTATCCGAGGAGCTTTATCAATTCAGTGAGGAGACAGTGAGAGAGCGAAGTTATAACAGGATAAGCCATAGACACGCACCAACATATGTAAATTGGAAACTAACACCCCCACATACTTGGGATAACACGTACCTGTGATCCATTCAAAGTTCAGTGTGTGAAAACAGAGCTTACAAAAAACACATACACATCCTACTGTATGTAAATTGACAAGTCACACTTCACACATTGATAGCAGGGACCTGTCAAAGTCTTTGGTAGTCTAATTCACAAACGAGGCTCCTCTGTTCTCATCAGGTGTGAGACGCCTGGGAACCAAACCCAGGGCCGCACCATAAGTTTTAGAAAGTTGAAATCTTAGACCTCCTCCTCTGTTTAACGATGGTTTCTCTCTTTTTACATAAATCGCCTCCTTCACACCCCTCTCAAACCACCTGTGCTCTCGGTCCAAAATATGTACATTCTGGTCCTCAAAAGAGTGTCCCTTGTCTGTGAGGTGGAGGTGAACAGCTGAGTTTTGTCCAGAGGAGGAGGCTCTCCTGTGTTGGGACATTCTTCTGTGGATGGGCTGTTTAGTTTCTCCAATGTATAGGTCTGGACAGTCCTCGCTGCACTGGACTGCATAAACTACACCACTCTGTTTGTGTGTTGGTGTTTTGTCCTTAGGGTGCACCAACCTCTGTCTGAGAGTCCTGCTGGGTTTGAAATGTACTGGGATGTTGTGTTTGTTGAAAATCCTTCTGAAATTCTCTGATAGTCCAGCAACATAAGGGATGACAATGTTTTTTCGTCTGTTCTCCTTTTTCTGTTCCTTATTGTGTTTTGAAAATTTCCTCGCTGACTTGACAAAAGCCCAGTTAGGATATCCACATGTTTGGAGAGATTTTTCAATGTGTTTCTGTTCCTTTTCCTTCCCTTCTGTCTTCGTGGGGATGTGATCGGCCCGATGCTGTAAAGTTCTGATGACAGAAAGTTTGTGTTCCAGTGGATGGTGAGAGTCAAACAGAAGATACTGGTCTGTGTGGGTTGGTTTTCTGTAAACTTCAATGTTGAGACTGTCCTCTCCCTCCATATGCACCAAACAGTCCAAAAAAGGCAGCTTGTTGTCAGCGAGCTACTGGCACTACAAGTGCGTTCCGTTGTGTCCGCCCACCGGTGGGTACAGCTGTTCCGTTCCCCCGCCGAGAGGGGGTTAGGGCGACAATTTACCGCGGCTATCCATAGGGGAAACGTCGCTATAGATTTATATGGATTTATATGTGTATGGAGTTATTGTTGGTGTGTATGTAGATGTTTTATTAATTGTATTTACTCATTTATGTTCGTGTCAAGATCAAGAAAGGTCATCAGAGACTCTACTTCCTCAGACGGCTGAGACGAGCTGGTCTGAGCAGCCCAGTCCTCACCTCCTTCTACAGGTGTGCAGTGGAGAGCATCCTGTGCTCCAGCATCAACGTGTGGCATGGAGGCTGCACAGTTGCAGAGAGGAAAGCTCTACAGAGAGTGGTGAAGGCTGCACAGAAGTCTGTTGGAGTCAGTCTCCCCACCATCACAGACATTTACACCTCCAGATGCAGGAAAAGAGCCACCTGCATCATGAAAGACCTCACTCACCCAGCACACTCACTCTTTGCCCCACTCCCCTCAGGACGGAGGTTGAGGAGCATCAAATGTAGAACCACTAGACTGAGGAACAGCTTCTACCCTGAGGCTGTTAGACTCATGAATAAATAATCAACACGAATAAACACTGCAAAATATCACATCATAAATAAATAAAATAAATGTCACATTTTGTATGTTTCCCATACACAGACGAAATTTGTCTCTGCATTTAACCCAACCACCACCAGGTGGTGCAGTGAGCAGCCATAGAAAGCGCCCGGGGAGCTGGGGAAATAGGTGTGCACTCATAGACACCCCAAGGTGTGTAGTGGCCGGGGTTCGAACCTGGGTCCTTCGGGTCCCAAGTCGGCAGCCCTGCCTCTACACCATCTTGGCCCCTGCTGATGCTGATCTGTTTTCTTGTTGCTGTGTTCATTTGTGACCATCTACTCATACAGACTCGTGTTCGTGCTGCTGTTTATAATGATGTTTTTCTATTACATTAGGGCTTAGTGTATTACTAGTTAATGTTTTTCTTAGTTAATCCTAGATGTTATTACTGTTTTTCTCTTGCATTTGTTGTTGGATGTAACTGGGACCCTGTGTACATAATCTCGTTTTCATCACATGTACCACATGCGGTGCAAATGACAATAAAGACTCTCTGACTCTGTCATTCCCGCTAACCGGAAGTGCGCGGTCGGGCTCATGAATTCGTGAGTTCTGGAACGGAAGTCCGTGGCATATAGTCTATTGAGAACCATCATTTCATGCTTGTGTCATTTGTTGTATCTGTATTTCACAAACTCAGGCTGCACCACATCGCAAAATTAATTACCCTGGAGTTACAGAGCAGAGGTGGGGACTCGAGTCACATGACTTGGACTCGAGTCAGACTCGAGTCATTAAAATCACGACTTGAGACTTGACTTGAAAAAATGCTGAAAGACGGACTTGAATTAGACTTGCACGCCATTGACTTGGGACTTGACTTGACTTGAAGCTTTTTACTTGAAAATACTTGATATTTTAGTCAAGTCAAATTTTTAAAACACGTTATAAAGTGGCCGCATTAATTATTTTCACTCATTCCGTATTAACAGTCAGGCGCATTAACAGTCAGGCGGAGACCGGGCACCCCACACTCCGTATGTATGTGTGTGTGTGTAGCTTTGAAAAAAACAACGCAAGCTACAGCTGAGGGACCAATATGCTTCCACAAGTAGTTTCTTTTGGGTACACAAGTTATGAGCATTCACAAAGAGCGGTAAGTAGCACTTTTATTTTGTTGTGAGATAGTTGACTTTAGCTAACAGCTAACTTCGTGTTAGCATGTGTACTCCGGGCTACGTGTTAGCTCAGGAAGCCGGTGGATAGTGAACTGTTTTGTCTGTTATAACTTTTCAAATGGCGGCGTGACGGTCGCATGTTGCACAGAACCCAACAACATGTTTTTATCAATACTGATATGTGAAATTGGCTGTAGATTTAACCCCACTTGGCCAGACAAATATTTATTATACCATCACATCCAAATTCAAAACCACTCTACTTTATTTGCAATGTTTTTGAGTTTTGCATGTGGTTTATTTTTTTAAAACTGACCAAATACAGTGACTGTCGCAATTAAATTTTGTGTTTAGAATATATGGCCTATATTTACGGAGGACTGAAACTAACATACTTAGAAATAAAAGCAGAAAAATAAATTCACCAGACCTTCCTGATTTTACTTGTGATACACTTCTTATATACTTATTTCATTTTTTGAAAACTATGATTGTTTTAGTGTTAATGTTTATTTATGATTAGTAAGAGTAACTTAAGTCAAATGTAATTCATGAATGGCTGTAATTTATTTTCTGACATTTGTTTACTTCTGACAGATTTGAAGAATACCAGATGAACAAGAGGATCACAAATGAACCTCAACAGCCTTCCATATCACAATTTCTGGACACTCGTGCTGGGCAGTACAGTATGACTCATCCACAGCAGAAAGCCATCACCAATGCCTTACTACGTGATTTGATCGTTGGTTGCAATCTGCCCCTGTCTATTGTGGAAAACAAGAGTTTTCGACACTTTCTGACAGTAGTCGACAGCAAATACAGCCCAATATGTCGCCGAACAATTGCATCAAAAATATAAGATCTTGCTGCTGAGAAACATTTGATGTTAAAAACTCAGCTGAGCCAGACTGATCATGTTTCAGTGACGGTGGACATTTGGTCAGACCGAAAGATGAGGGGTTTCCTTGGCGTCACTGTGCATTGGATAAAAAAAGAAGAGAGGCTAGAGCTAAAATCAAATCTGTTGGCCTTTGAGCACTTCAAAGTGAAGACACAAAGACGGAGGTGACACAACAAGTTAAAGGTAACGACTGTATTTGGTGTACATTTTCTGTGTTTTTATTTATTTACTGTCTAAAATTATAATAAGGGCTCTTTTGCCGCTTTGAATTTGATGTTTGCAGTGCTCCAGTGGAGCGTGTCTTCACATTCATTTTACGTCCTCATCGTGCACAAATGACAGACAGACTTTTGGCCAGTTTGGTCTTTTGCAAATGCAACGCAGAATAGTTAACTGAAATACAGTATCCTCAATTGCCCAATTTTAAAATGTTGACATTCTGCCTGCGTTGTGTTCAGCTGCACATGTTCTATCATTTGAGATAAATACAGATTTTAAAAAGAACAAATGGTCTATTATTTACATTTTATGTATAATTGCAAATGTTAAAAAAAGGGGGGGGGGAGAACGACTCGAAATGACTTGAAATTAAAAGTTCCTGACTTGAGACTTGACTTGACTTGGACCGTCGTTGACTTGAGACTTGACTTGACTTGGACCGTCGTTGACTTGAGACTTGACTTGACTTGGACCGTCTTGACTTGAGACTTGACTTGACTTGCAACACAGTGACTTTGTCCCACCTCTGTTACAGAGTGCCAGCACATACAAGAAGCTGTGCAAACCATTTCTTTTTCAAGGGTTTTAGCTCAATAGCCCCAGTTTAAAGTTGTGTGTGCATGCACAGCACACATAAGAAATTATTTTTGGTGTGTATAAATGGCTCAGGATTGTGTGTGTGTGTGCGTGTGCGTGTGTGTGTGTGTGTGTGTGTGTGTGAGATTAAAGTGAACAATCAAACTTGTTTCTTTTTTAAAATATAAAACGTATTCATTTAGACATTTATTAAAATACCAAACCATATTAGCCTGGTTTAAACCAGACCCTTGTCCTTCACTTCGCTTCGTACTAGGGTCTGGACTTTTCCCATTGAAAAACGTTTCTTGCTGGAGGCGTGGGCTCTGCTTAGGAACAAAACCATTGGATCTTTTGAACAGGGAAAGCATTCTGCTCCCTCCCCTCAGAGCCACCCCCCGTGCTCTGGTGAACTTGACTGGCAGCTGCTCTGCCTCCTGCAGCGTTTCTCTCGCTGCGCAAACTCAGTGTTTATATGTTATAAAACGTTTTAATACAATAAAATCAAACCATGGATCGCTGGTCCATGCAGCTCACCAAAAGACCAGAAAATCTGCAGGGATTCGGTCAGCAATAAAACCCGAGTTTAATTCTCGTGACAACCTGAGGCATTTCCGTGTTCATTTTACTCAGCAGGAGGGTGGAGGAGAAGGAGGACGAGGGAGCGATTACTTAACTTTTGGGGGGAAAAAACAAAAGAAAACTCCAGATAAGGGATTAAGAAGGGGAAATTAATAAATTTGTGTCACATATAAAACAATCCTGCATCGCTTTGCATCGCTTTGAATGAGAACATGCCGCTGCTCGCTGACTGAGCGCTGGCAGAGCCCTTTTATAGGACGCTGCGCGCTGGGACTGGTGGGGGCGTGGGTTAGGGTCCAAAACTCCACCCCTTCTGTTCTCTGATTGGTCCGAACAAAAATCTACCGGAGAAATCCTTGTGGGTGGGTGAAGTCCCAGACTGTGCAGTGAAGGGAAATGAGAATTGAGCGGAGCTGTGCAGGAATGGCGAGGGCCAGGCTAAAACCATATGGCTGTCTTTGTTAAAGAACAAAAAAAGTATTTCAGCATGAAAGCACGTATTTTTAACATGTAAAGCATCGTGTATCTCTACCGTTTGCAACTGTAACACACGGAGTGAGGACAACTTTAATTTCGGTGCCACAAGTGTTTATTTTTGTCTGTAACACAAACAGAGCTTTAGACTACACGTCGACACATTTCTGACTGAGCTTCTGAATCTGACCGTTAATGCCGGGTTCCCACCAAACACGTCTTCAGCAGCAAAAATGCTCCCGACGCGCGGTGTTGGCTGCTTGTCAACAGATGTCTATTCACACCGAACGCGTCTGAAGACGCGCAGTGGGAGGAGCGTCTTGGTCCTTTTCCGGTCGGGTTTTTTTTTTTTTGTACACCGGGCAGATAAAATCAGCTGTTCGTGAGCCTCGTTACTACTTGAGTGGGTTTTCTACGAGCCGAACTGCAGCTCCGAAAGTCTTTGTTGAGATTAAAACTTTTTTTAATGTTTGGGGTGATTGTACGCTCAAGCGGACATCGGCAAATGTAAAAATGCCTAGTTTCTTACCGGAGGCTGGTTTCTTCATGGTGGCTCGTTGGGGTAAGTTTAAAAAGTCCAAAAAAAGTCCTGTCGTCGTTACGTCATCACATAGCAGAGTCTCTCCCAATTGGTTGCTGCTACGCGGCGGGCAGCCGAAGTAGGTCAAAGTTCAATTCGATGAAGTCGGGCAGCCACTGCTTTGGATATGCCGCGTGCGCGGAAAAGAACTGCCGCACACTGCCGCGCTGCTTAAACTGCTCAAAACGCGCTGCGCCGCTCAAAACACGCTGCGCCGCTCAAAACACGCTGCGCCGCTCCAAGATGCGTGGCCACATAGACTTTGCATGTAAACTGGCTGCTTCGGCTGCTCGAAATGCGTTTGGTGTGTACCCGGCGTTATGCTACATTAACACCTAACGCGTTTTGAGCGGCCAAAAAGCGCGAAACGCCTCAAGGTGGACGCCCTCGACGCACTGGTGTTCAGACGAGAAGCAGCAGCGGCGGTGGCGGCGGGGTGTGGGAGGAGTTTACAATTCAAAACTTACTCGATATCCCGACTTCCTCACTGACACTCCGCCAGGGAAGGTCCTTTTTCTTTCTCCTTTCTTGAACTCCTCCATACTTGAACACGAATTTGCGGGTTGTTTCTGTGTCTCACAAACAATACATCACACTTGCGCAACATCCGTCCCCTCGTCACCGCGTGACATAGCTGACTCTCCCTGATTGGTTGTCAAGACGCGTTGAGCGGCAAAAGTTCAGCTTTTTTAATTCGAGCGGCGGCGGCTGCCGCGGGCACCGCATGCACGGAAAACGCTGTGCCGCCCCTCCCGCGCCACTCAAAACGGACGTGACGCAACACACCACCCCTAGAGGCGCGTCCCTCATTGACTTTGCATGTAAACCGGCCGCTCCTGCAGCTCAAAACACGTTCGGTGTGAACGTAGCATCACTCGCTGCTTCTGCTGTAAAATACAGAGGAGCGTCAGTCAGTGACGTTCTAAACTACACCACTGCTGCCATCTACTAGCGGAAATAAGTATTGCTGGGTTGGTGTCTAAAGTAGATGAGGCTTGAAGAGTATAACACAAACTGAGATTTACCTAAGATTATAAGTTGAATTTTTTTTTGAAAACTTAAGGGCGACACATAAACCAAACTGTGTGAAAATCGGGTAATAAAACTAAACTGTGTGAAAATCGGGTAAAACTTCAGGAAGTTATAATTATTTTAGTTGTACAGTTTCCTCAGTACAAAGAAATGCACTGGAGGACGCGTGAGACCCATCCAAGATGGCGGCCCTGCCTGTCTCCAAATGTCCATTGTCTTGTCGTATGTTCATTCATTCATTCAACCTTTATTAGTCAGGTAAATCTTATTGAGCCTCGAGGGCTCATTTACGAAAGCGACCTCCTACAAACTAAAGAATGATGAACCTCAATGATAAAAATACATTAAACAATAAACAAAAGAAAAAGAAAAAGTAGCAAAAACTAGCAAAACATAAGGTAGATGTACAAAAAATCAAAGACAGGAACATATCTGCATTGGTTTTTGCCAGGATTCCAACAGATTCTGAAAACCATCCAGAGAGGTCAGGGCCGAGAGCTTCAGATCTTTTTGTAAGATATTCCAGGAAGCAGGAGCAGAGTAGGAGAAGGCCCTTTTTCCAAGTTCAGTCCTCACTGACGGAACACTGCAGGTGATCATGTCCTGAGAGCGCACGCTGTAGCTGCACTCACGCAAAGACATGTAGGAGGAGATGTATGAGGGCAGCAGACCAAGAAGTGATTTGAAGATGAAAATGTACCAGTGGAAGAGTCTGCGTGAGGTTAATGATGTCCAGTTAACCAGTGAATACAGGGTGCAGTGGTGGGTACGATAATCACAGCCAGTTATGAATCTTAGTGCACCATGATAGACAACATCCAACATCCGCAGGGTGCTTGTAGGAGCATTCATGTAGAGAATGTCACCGTAATCAATGGAGGGAAGGAAAGTCACAGATACAAGGCGTTTCCTAGCATTCAGTGTTAGACATGATTTATTTCTGAAAAAGAAACCCAGTTTAACTTTCAGTTTCTTCACTAGGTTTTCCACGTGGAGTTTAAAAGAGAGATGCGAATCGACCAGGATACCCAAATATTTATAGGAATCAACAAACTCAATAGGGACACCATTTGAGGATAAAATCAGAGGAAGATCTGCTGGGACCGACTTCCTACTTGAAAAAAACATCCCTTTTGTTTTATCAGCATTTAGGACAAGTTTGAGACGGAACAAATCTGACTGAATGATGTCAAAAGCGGATTGCAGTAACTGGAAAGCCTTAGCTACTGTTTTAGCTCGGCAATAAACAACTGTATCATCAGCATAGAAATGTAAGGATGCATCAGGGATGCTCTGACCTACATTAGCTATGTAGATTGTAAAGAGGGTTGGTCCTAAAACTGAGCCTTGTGGTACACCATTTTTAACTGTTAAATAGCTGGAAGAAGTACCGTTATGTTGAACACATTGCCTCCGATTGGAAAGATAATTAGAAAACCAACCGATGGTGTGATCAGAGAAACCGATTTCTGAGAGCTTATGACACAGGATGTTATGATCCACAGTGTCAAAAGCTTTAGACAGGTCTAAGAAAAGTGCAGCACAATAATCCTTAGCATCCAATGCTTCAACAACATCATTAAAGGTGCTCTGTGTAACTTTCTGTAGAGCACAGAACTTAGAAATATTTTCAACAGGCAAAGCATTCTGATCCCTCCCCCTCAGAGCCATATATGGCTCTGCCCCCCTTGCTCTGCTGAAATTCAAATTCAAGCTCTGTTTTTATTGGCTGATTCAAATTCAAGCTCTGTTTTTATTGGCTGGTTACAAACTCTGTTTTTATTGGCTGGTTAACGGCGGGTCACTCTGTGTTTTTAGTGTTTTTATAAATGCTGATAGAGAAGCAAGGGGACTATAGTTTTTTTCAGAGATTACTTTGTCTAACATCAGTCTGTCAGTAGATAGTGACAGAGTGAAGAAATATGTTAAAAATATATTGTTAGAAAAGTTACAGTCTGCACTACAAAGTTACATAGTGCAACTTTAAGAACCTTCAGAGAAGCAGTTGTTGTGTTGTGTTTTTTCCTGAAACCAGATTGATGGAGAGGTAAGATGTTAAATGAGTCCAGATAATTTTTGATCTGAGAGTTTATCCATTTTTCTAGAACCTTGGCTAAAGTTTAGAGATCGGTCGATAATTGTTCAGTGAGGTGGGATCACCTCCCTTCAGCAAAGGAAGAACAAAGGCTGTTTTCCAAGCATCCGGATGCTTTATGTATGCCCTTTCCAACAATTAATTAGCTAGAAGAAAGCTCAGACTAAACTGCAACATAATCACATTCAACAGAAAGAATAAATAGATACAAACCTATTATATGCAGTTGAACGTTGGGATTGAAAACTGCATCAATTTTTCTCCCTCCAGTTGTTTCCTGGTCAAGAGCATCTCTACTTTCAACGAAATCCTCCATTTCTTCTTCCTCTGAATCCAGATGCTGTCTCCACATCTGTTAGTTTTCGTTCGTCAGTATTTACCTTCAACATTAACTGAGCAGTTACAGCTGAATACAACTCAAAATGTCACTAATTTCACCAGAAGTCGGGAGAAAACAGGCTTAAATCGTCGATGCGGAACATTGAGAACACTGAACGGCAAAGAACAGCTTCCGCTGCTAGGAAGAAATCACTTCCTTTATCGGCTAGCCTTCAAAATAAGAGCTCGAACGAAACTGTTCTTCACTACAACTTCCGCCTGAGCTCTGCTGTTTGTGTTTTTGTTATGCTTTATAATGCCTTATTTTTGAAGCACTTATATTCTGTAGTTTTTAAATTATTTAAAAAATCTTGTTATTTATTATATCAGTTGGGAGTGGTGGCTCAGAGGTTAGAGGTGGACATGTGATCGGAAGGTCGCCGGCAATTCCCCGGACCAACAACATCAAAATGTGGGTGAGAAAAGTGAAACACCCACATCTGCCTCCACCCTCATTTGCTCCTCTCTGGGCCCTTGAAGAAGGCCCTTTACTCCACCATTTGCTCCCCAAGGTGCCCAAGATGTGCTCTACACTGTGGTATGTGTACTTTAGCTCAGTGGTCTTTTGATGCTTCCTGACTCAACTAGCGTAAAAACAATTGCCAAGTCTTTGGGCGAGTTAGTTCACTGTGGCGACCTCTGAAGAAGGGAGCAACCGAAAGAAGAAGGGGAAAAAAATCATATTAGAGTAGTCATATCAATTAAATTCAATGCAATTCAGTTTATTTATATAGCGCCAAGTCACAGCAGAAGTCATCTCAGCTGAACAGAAACATTCATACAAGTAAGTTAAGACTATAACTGAGGAACAGACTGCTTTGAATTTAACTTCTTCTTCTTCTTCTTCTTCTTCTTCTTGGAGTTTTATGGCGGTTGGCAAACAACGTAAAGGTGCATTACCGCCACCTCCCAGATTGGAGTATGGACCAGACAGAGTTGTACACTATACAAAGCGCACAGGCGCCTCAGAACACCCTAACATTCAACAAACTATTACCCTTACTAAAATCCCTAAAGTGTACAAAGAGAAAAGTGCAACAAATCCCCACCACCAAACAATACTACAACTCCATCGGACCACAGTTAAGTCATGGGTAGAGATTCATGTTCAGACGTACCCTCACCTTGTCTCAATTCATCATGAATTCTCTCCCAAGACAACTCCTTAACATCAAAGAATCTTGCAGCAGCCTTCACTGTGATTTTGATGGTTTCAGTTTTAGATTTTGCCTGTTCAGAGCAGTTTATAACGTAAGCAACGAAAGGAATCAACCGTTCGATTGTGATATCACTCTGACTACGTTCAGGTACGCTTGGTGTGGCAACAGTAGGCGTTGAAGAAATATTGCGGTTGACCACTTGAACTGCTTTGGCGTACGTTAAGTTTCTTATCAGTCCTAACTTTCTGAATTTCAGCAGCTTCTCTTCGTTTCACACACCCTGCATAAGCTGCAGAATGACCTTCCCCACAATTACAACACGACATCGGAGTCTCTCCACAATCGTCATATGAATGGTCCCCCCCACATCTACTACAACGACGTTTACTCCTACAAACATTAGCGATATGCCCATACCTCTGACACTTATAACACCTAAGAGGTGGCGGTACATAAGCCTTCACACTGAAACACAAGTATCCAATCATGATCTTATCCGGCAAGATACTGTCCCGGAAATATAACAGGACGGACGCACTATCCACTTTCACCCCATTACGATAAGCCGGTAAACGGTTCAAATTCACAATTTCCCCTCCTTGTATGACCTTCTTTAATGCCTCCAAGTCCTCTCCAACAGGAATCCCTGAAATCACTCCTCTCGAACCTCTCACTTCCCCCACAATCTGCCTGTCCACCACTACTTTACTAAACACTGTTTGTAAGTCCAAAGCCTTGTTCATCTGTTCAGCATTTCTACAAATGATAAGGAGGTTACCATCCCACAACACCTTAGCTAATTCAACATCACCTACAGCGCACTTTAAACCTTTCCAAAACACAACAGGGCTTACCCCAATCAAACCCTGGCCTGCCTTAAACCGTAACACAACTTTACATTTGTCCAGCAGTACCCTCTTTCTAACGTCACCACCGCTGTCGTCAACCTCAAGACACCGTTTACCTGAAGGCAAACCCTGGTTTACACCCCCACTACTACTATTAGCCATCGTGGTCTGCTCACAATCCAGATTATGCCCATCCACCTCTTGAACACTCTTCATCTGCCCGAGGTCTCCTTGAATTTAACTTTATTGCAGAATCTCATTTTGTGCAAGCATGAAGGCAACAGTAGAAAAAAACTCCCTCGTGAGGAAAAAACTTCCAGCAGAATCAGGCTCAGGACAAGCGACCACCTGCTTCGACCGGTTGGGTTTGTGAGGAACAGACACACAATGGCAGGTCGAGAATAATATGTACAAATATAAATAATATCAAATGAAAGCTATTCAGTTTTAAAAATTCATTTAAGTAAATGTGAACTTAGCGAAACAGAATTGAAATCCCCCCTTTTCCACTCTATGAGTCCTGCTGCACCCTGCGGTGTGGTAGGCCTTTGTCACTCGCAGCTTCACACACAGTGGGTTATGTGTAAAACCACTGACTGACATTTTTTCACTCATATACTTTCATCCTGGGAATTTTTGGACTGTACTATTAGGACAAGTTTTTTTTGGGGGGGGGACAGTATAACAAACTGCTGTGTAGGAAATTCTCTTCATGTGAATGGTGTTAGAGTTGAACTTAAATTGAAAAATAATTTGATTAATCTGCTTTTCTACCACGGTTTAGAGCTCAGGTTGACAGGGTGCACCCAGAAGATTTAAACTGAGAACTAGCACTTGGCCAAGTCTCCTTGGTGCTTTATGTATTTAATTTTTTGTAATTTTATTTTTCATAATGGTGTAAATCTTGTACAGCGTTGTGTCAGTTTTATGGTTTAGTTTACTAAAGTACTACCTGCAGTGTTCCGTCAGTGAAAACTGAGCTTGGCAAAAGGGCCTTCTCCTAATCCGCTCCTGCTTCCTGGAATATTTTACAAAAAGATCTGAAGATCTCGACCTTGACCTCTCTAAATGGCTTTAAGAATCTGTTGGACTCCTGGCAAAAACCAATGCAGACATGTTCCTGTTTTTGATCTTCTACATTTGCCTTAACTTGTTAAAAATTTTTATATGCCTCTCTTATGATTGTCTATTGTTGACTGTCCAAGGAAAATCTACTGTTGCTGTTGTCATCATTATTTAGTTTGTAGCCAGGTCTCTCTTGTAAATGAGTCCTCGAGGCTCAATGAGATTAACCTGCCTAAATAAAGGTTGAATGAAAAAAGTCAGTTCATTCTTTAACTTCATATAAATGCCTTTGTGTCTCATTTAAACACCCCACTGTACTCCTATATCCAAACCTATGGGCTCATTGGTTTAATTTATTCAATAATTTTCAGTACTGTGTTGCACACACAAACAGCATTTTGGGTGGTTTCTTCAAATTCAGATTTTTCAGCCACATTCTTCTTAATTCCTCATCTGTAGGTATGCGATGGAAACCATACCTCTGCACAGGAACATATCTTTTTTTGTTTTGTTTTGGGTCTGTGTTCAAAACACTGTTTGCTGTAGCCTTATTGGTCTGATTGTGCCGCGAACAGCACAGCAGATATTTGAACCCCGGTAGGACATTTTAGTAAACTTCACGTTTAAACAAAAAACGTTTGCTTTGATAAACTGAATGCAAATTACAGTACTTACAAAAAAACCCTGCTGTCTGTTCTATTACTATACTTCCGGTGTCGGACTAGAAATGTTTCTACAGTAAAGGCACCAGGTGAGATATGTGAATGTTATCAGGTTTTGTGTTTTATTTTAAAAACTGGAAATTCCCTCTGCCCCATTGAAACCATTATTATTGGGCAGCACGGTGGCACAACTGGTAGAGCTGCTGCCTCTCAGCGAGAAGGTTGCCGGTTCAAATCCCGGTCCTGGGGCCTTTCTGGGTGGAGTTTGCATGTTCTCCCCGTGCATGCGTGGGTTTCCTCCGGGTACTCCGGTTTCCTCCCACAGACCAAAAACATGTATGTTAGGCTGATTGGTGACTCTAAATTGACCCTAGGTGTGAGTGTGAGAGTGGATGGATGTTTGTTGTGAGTGAGACAGGTCCCTCTTGTAAATGAGTCCCCATGACTCAACGAGGCTAGCCTGTATAAATAAAGGTTGAATGAATTATGAGCAGCTTCACCATCCTCCCTCACAGTGCTGTGTAGCATGGATGAGTGGAGTCAGAGTGCCCAGTGTTTGTTGAGGCAAAAACAATTCTGCTGGCAGAGGGTCCCTCTGTGCCAAGGGCCCCCTGGGCACATGCCCAGATTGCCCATATGGTAGATCCGGCCTTGGGCTTAGTCCTAGTGTGAGTACTTTGTCCATCAGGGTTTGGGGGATCATGGTATTGAAGGCAGACGTGAAGTCCACAAAGCACATACAGCCTTCTGCTCCAGGTGGGTGAGGGCAGTGTAAACCACAGAAGAGATGGCGTCTTCTATAGATCGATTCTCGCGGTATGCGTGCTGGTGAGGGTCCTTGTTTATGTTGATGGTTGTTTTGATGTAGGTCATGACCAGTTTTTCAAAGCATTTACCGACTATCGGAGTGATGGCTACTGACCGGTACTCATTCAGACCAGTCACTGTAGAGCTCTTTGGGACTGGGATGATGTATGCAGTCTTCAGGCAGGTGGGAACTCTTGCCAGTGTAAGTGAGGAGGTAAAGATGTCGGCCAGCTGATCGGCACAGTCTTTCAGCACCTTCATGGGGATGTTGTCTGGGTCAGTTGCTTTGTGAGGATTAATCCTCCTGAAAGTACTCCTCACTTCAGCTGAGAAACTTTTTCCGATGGTGAAGTGAGTCTGGCGCTGGGTGGTCTGTACGAGTCTTCAAAGCATTTGTGGTCACCTAACGTGGATTTTCCTTATTATAAAACCCAAGTATAAAATATTAAAGGTTACAATAAGGACACAGGTAAGTTCTGCTGGAAATGAGGAGACGAGATTCAGAAATTTCTACAAACTTTATTCAGCTTCAATAACTTTTTTAATTAATGATAACCTGAATTTGAATAGTTAAAACAGTGAATGCATTTAACAAAACAAGAAAGTTCATGCTCAATAATCCAGGTATCAAATCCGATAATTCTCAATCAGGTCATCTGGACAGTTTCTTTTTTAGTAGAAACGTTTCACCCTCACTCCAGCGGGCTTCATCAGTCAGAGTAGTTCCAGCACGGTGTTCCCCCACCAAGCCGTAAACAACTTATGTGGACCAACCAGTTTGATTGAGAATTATCGGCATTTAACAAAACTTATTAAAAAAAATAAATCTAAATTTCAAATGAAACTGAGGCTTACCAATGGGGGAAGTAGTGAGGGAAGGTACAACATCCAGTGCAAAAAAAAAGAAAGAAACACAGCTAACAAAGAAAAAGGTGCTCCTACAAAGCACAAGACAGGATCCCACCACCAGGGATCACTACTGCCACCACAGAAGCCTCAGTCTCTAAACTAAAAGAAAGAAACAATGTGCATAAACAATGGTACAATGGCACTACAATGTTGCACTTTATCCCCTTAGTAGAGCCATCAATACTCCCGGCAACAGGGGAAATTCAGCTTGACCTTTTAAAATATTTTATAGGTAGGCAAAACAGCAGCAGCCTCAATCCAGGTGTAATACTGGTCAGGAACTCGTCAAAAGCTAAAAATAAAACATATTGTGGTCAACATTTAACTGTTAGCTGCTCCAAAGCCTTGAAGCAATGACGGTTTATCAGCATGAAGTTTGTGCACCAACTTTTACTCACGTCAATGCATACTTCGCCCCCCTCAATTTCCCCGTTACCTCACTGCAGCGGTCCACTCAAAAAAAGAGTCTGTCGTCCAGCTGGAAGGCTGAGTCCAGCATGTCGCTGTTAATCCATGATTCCATGAGACAAAGCATGGCACATGTTCTCATCTTTGCTGAGGCACCCACTATCAGATTAAGCAAATCCATCTTGTTGTCCAAAGAGCGGACGTTCAACAGAAAGAGAGAGGGTATTGGGATCTGCCAGGTTTAGCGTTAGCTTTTAGCCTTATTAGAACCCCAGCCCGGCCACATTGCTTCTTGAGCCAGGAGAAGCACTTCCTCCTCTACCTGTTGGAGCGCCTCTGCTGCAGCTTGCAGGTAGATGACTTTAAGATCTGCATTCTGCCGAGCGTAGTTTTGAGTTTGTTGCTTATCACTGCTGTATTTCGTGGCAAATCCACTCTTATTCACATCAGTTAGGTTTGGCTATAATTAGGGTTGGGAATCGTTTGAATTTGAATGATTCCGGTTCCGATTCTTCGTTTCGATTCAGATTCTTTTCTATTCTCGATTCCAATTATTTTTGTAAGCGGGGTTTAAAAAAATTTTTCAATTCAATTCAGTTCAGTTTATTTATACTGTATAGCGCCAAGTCACAACAGAAGTCGTCTCAGGGCACTGAAACAATCAAATATAAAAATAATAAGTTAACACTATTCATCTGAGGAGACTGCTTTGAGTTTAACTCCATCATGTTATAAAAGAGCTACAGCAGTTAGGCAGAATAATTTGAACTTCTGTTTGAATTTAATGCTATTGTAGCGTGTGAAGAAGGAGAAACAAACTGATCTGCAAGCAGTTGCCTTTAATCCTTCGAGCGTCAAAACCAGAAACAGAATGAATGAATTTACACACGAACACTTCTTCTTCTTCACCTCGTAAAACCTGGGGAGCACCTCGCTGGCTCCTCCTACTGGGTGAGAGAGAGATGAGGCCATATACCTCACCAACACACCACACAGCCCCCCCCCCCGAACACCCAGAAGGGCAAATACAAAACATATCAGTCTCTCACAGGGGGCCTAATCAACCTGCCGAACCGACTGCGTCGACTCGGGGGCGGAGAAACAGCTGGCACCCGTGCAGGAACAACATTTTGTGCCACAGGGGAGGAACACAGTTGGGGGGAGAAAACGGAAGATGGGGTCGAGCAGGAGGGCGGCCGCGTCTAGGAACCTGAGCCGGCAACACCTCTTCATCAACCAACACATAGGCTGGCTTCAGGCGGTCCACTGTAACCAGCTCTCTACGCCCACCCATGTCTAAAACAAAACTTTTCGCGCCCCTTTCGAGCACCCGAAACGGCCCGTCATACGGAGGCTGGAGGGGCGAACGGTGGGCGTCACGTCGCACAAAAACAAAACGGGCAGACTGGAGTGCTGTGGGCACAAACGCCTGCGGGAAACAATGGTGCACAGGACCCGGAACCAAAAGACTACTCTGCGAATAGGGGTCCACCGCTTCGGGGAACCGTGGAGCGGCAGCGTCTAACAAAAACTCCCCTGGGATTCGTAAAGGCTGACCAAAAACCAACTCGGCTGATGAAGCGTTGAGGTCCTCCTTAGGAGCTGATCGCAACCCAAGCAGCACCCACGGCAAACGCTCCACCCAGCCAACGTCTGTTAGCGCAGCACGTAACGCCGCCTTAAGAGACCGATGGAAACGTTCAACCAACCCGTTAGCCTGAGGGTGGTAGGCGGTAGTGCGATGCACCTGCACCCCCAAGGAGCGCGCCATCTCGGACCAGAGCCCTGAAATAAACTGGGGACCTCTGTCTGAAGTGATGTCCGAGGGCACACCAAAACGGGCAACCCAAGTGGAGAGGAACGCACCAGCCACGTCGGAGGTAGTTGTGGAAGAAAGAGGAACGACCTCCGGCCACCTGGTTGTGCGGTCGACCACTGTAAGCAGGTGTGTGAAACCCCGTGATGGGGGCAGGGGACCAACTAAGTCCACATGCACGTGGTCAAAACGCTTGGCTGGAATGGGAAATGGTTCCAGTGGTGCCTTAGTGTGCCGGTGCACCTTGGCACGCTGACAAGCCACGCAAGCCGCTGCCCAACTCCTCACCTCTCTGCGTAAACCAGGCCACACAAAACGTGCGCTGACTAGTTTCACAGACGCGCGCACACCTGGGTGCGAGAGAGAGTGAACAGAGTCAAAAATGCGGCGGCGCCAACCTGATGGAACCACTGGGCGTGTCCGGCCTGTGGAAACGTCACACAGGATCAAAGGACCGCCCTCTCCCAATTTGACCTCCTCTAGCTTAAGCCCTGAAACGCCGGCACGAAGGGCAGTTATATCAGCGTCTCCCGGTTGGTCAGCGGCCATGGCAGAAAAATCTACCCCGAGGAGCACAGGACAAACGAGCACCCGTGACAGACAGTCTGCCACTGAGTTGGATTTTCCAGCCACATGGCGGACGTCCGTTGTAAACTCTGAAATGGCCGCCAAGTGCCGTTGCTGACGCGCTGACCAGGGCTCCGAAACTTTAGACATTGCAAACGTGAGTGGTTTGTGGTCCACATAAGCCGTAAACGAACGACCCTCCAGCAAAAAACGAAAATGCCGTGTAGCTAAGAATAGCGCCAACAACTCGCGGTCAAAAACGCTGTACTTGCGCTCGCAGTCCCGCAATTTACGGCTGAAAAATGCCAACGGCTGCCATGCGTCGCCAACGCGTTGCTCTACAACGGCCCCCACAGCTATGGTAAATGGAGCTATTTATATAGCGCTTTCCAGCCCCCTGTGAGGAGCCCCAAAGCACTTTACAATACCAGCCATCCACCCATTCATTCAGACATTCATACACCGGTAGTGGTACTATATCTGAAGCATCAGTTGTCAGCGCAATAGGGGCCTCTGAATCTGGATGGGCTAGGAGTGCCGCACTAGCTAACGCGAACTTAGCACCATCAAAAGAAGTGATCCGGTCCGGGGTCCAAACCACTGTGTCAGTCGCCTTCCTCGAGCGCAGGGCCTCGTAGAGAGGCTGCAGGAGATGGGCTGCATTGGGAATGAACCTGTTGTAAAAGTTCACCATGCCCAAAAACTCCTGCAACTTTTTAACCACCAGAGGACGTGGGAACTCTGCCACCGCCTGCACCTTGGCAGGCAATGGAACTGCACCCTGCGCGGAAATTCGATGACCTAAAAAATCGATCACCGGTAAACCAAACTGGCACTTAACCGGATTAATGATCAAGCCATGTGCATCCAAGCGCTGAAAATTTTCTTTCAGGTGCAACAGGTGCTCCTCGGTTGACGAGCTGGCCACCAAAATGTCGTCCAGATAGACAAACACAAAATCGAGGCCACGTAACACGGAGTCCATCAGCCTTTGAAAAGTCTGTGCTGCCCCCTTTAGTCCAAACGGCATGCGGAGGAACTCAAAAAGCCCAAAGGGGGTGATTACTGCAGTTTTAGGTACATCGCTGGACTGCACTGGGACTTGATGGTAGCCGCGCACCAGATCCACCTTAGAAAAAATGGAAGCACCCGACAACCGAACAGAAAAGTCCTGAATGTGCGGAATGGGGTAGCGATCAGGCGTCGTCACGTTATTTAAACGGCGAAAATCGCCACATGGGCGCCACGACCCGTCTGCTTTTGGTACCATGTGAAGGGGGGAGGCCCACGGGCTGTTAGAGCGTCTAACAATACCCAACCTCTCCATGGTACCAAACTCCTCTTTAGCGATGGCCAGTTTAACAGCGTCGAGGCGGCGTGCACGTGCGAAAACGGGCGGTCCCGTAGTAGGGATGAAATGCTCGACCCCGTGTTTAGTTTCTGAAGAGGAAAAAGCAGGTGTAGTTAAAGAGGGGAATTCTGCCAACAAACCTTGAAAAACATCTCCTGAAACTAAAACATTAGCATGAGTTAGCGGCCCAGCCCCCCCAGACACACATGGGAAAGTTGCAAAAGTTACAGCGTCAATAAGTCTGCGGTTAGCAACATCTACTAACAGTCCATGAGCACATAAAAAATCTGCACCGATAATAGGAACAGTCACTGAGGCAACAACAAAATCCCACTCAAACTCACGACCATGGAAAGAAACTGTTGCCCGTCTAGTGCCAAAAGTTCCAATGGGAGAGCCGTTAGCAGCAGTTAGCAGTGGGCCACTGCCTCGGCTTGCTAATTCAGGTCCAACAGGGTGGACCAAACTCTTCTGGGAACCAGAGTCAACCAGAAAACGACGTCCTGACAGGGAGTCTGTGACGAAGAGCAGCTCACCTCGCTCGCCAGCGCCCACAGCTGCTACTGAGCGCCGGCTTCCTCGTTTCCCGACACCCATGTGCATGGTGGGATGCAGCGCTTGGCCTTGCTGCCGAACCTCCGGTGGTAGAAACAAAGGGAGCTCCCCCGCCGAGTTCGCGCGCCAACAGCTGAAACCGCCGCTGGCTCCTCCATCTCCGTCTGCTCCGGCTCCACCGATGTACTCTGCACCGCGAACCGTCTGGTAGCCAGCAGGACCCGGTCCGCCTCCTCCGCCAAACCCCGGTAATCACCGGTAGATAAACAAGGGGAATTGGCCAAAGTAGCCCTCACTTGCGACGGAAGCTGGCGCAGGAAAATGTGAGGGAAAAGGAAACCCCCGTCGTCTGAACCAAGTAGCGACAGCATTTTGTCCATCATGTTCACAGCCGTGCCGTCACCCAAACCCGGCAGCGATAGCAGTTTATCAGCCCTCTCAGTTGAAGTCAAAGTGTACCTTCGAAGCAGAAACTCTTTGAGGGCGCCATATTTGTCCACGTGCGGCGGGTCGCGCAGCAGCGGCATGGCTTTGCGGGTTGACTGCATATCCAGAGCTGACACGACCAAGAAGTACCTGGTTTCATCTGCGTTCACGCCTCGGAGGCGAAAGAGTGCCTCGATGTGCTGGAACCACGAAACCGGGTCACTCTGCCAGAACTCCGGGAGCTTAACACTCGCTGCGGAAACAGAGTCGGCTGGGTTCGGCTGCAACAGCTGGGCAGAAGTCGCGGCTGCGGGGTCCGACGAAGAAACAACATCCTCGTCTGATCTTGACATATTTCACGCGGGGTCACCACTGTAGCGTGTGAAGAAGGAGAAACAAACTGATCTGCAAGCAGTTGCCTTTAATCCTTCGAGCGTCAAAACCAGAAACAGAATGAATGAATTTACATACGAACACTTCTTCTTCTTCACCTCATCAAACCTGGGGAGCACTTCTCTGGCTCCTCCTACTGGGTGAGAGAGAGATGAGGCCATATACCTCACCAACACACCACAGCTTAAAACTTTGAGGAGAGGTGTTGTCCAAACTTAGGACTAATGTTAAAAATTAGGTAAACTTTATATTAGATTCGTGGAGCAAGCGAAAAGTGTCTAAAACTAGTTGATACCGAGAGTCATTCCTCTGTCAGAAAAAATATGTTTTTCTCCCTTAACAGGAGTGTAGCATATATGATGTAAATGCTAAAGATCAGACAAAGTGGGGATCACTCAAAAGTATTAGTAGCAGGCCAGTTATCAGAAGGTTCTAATGTTCGCCTCATGAAGGGTCATGGTTGCATTTGTATTTAAGAACACAAGGACAGAAAATCAGTGCATAAGGTGCTTTGTATTAAATATGATATTTACAATATGTACAAAAACAAAACAAAAACAACTGTCATCAATGTCATCAATCCATTCATTGTACCAATAAACAAAATATTTCAATAGATGAACAGATCTCCCAAATTATCCAGACTAAATCCAAATGCTTGTATTAATCCCACAGTTCATGAAATACCAAGGCCAGGGCAATAGTCCAGATAAGATTGAGGGGTTTAAATGTAGTCAGTGAAGACCAAATAAATGTTCAGGAGCCTTTAGCGCTTGTAAAGGTTTTTGGGTGTGTGTGTAGGGAGCAGACCACAGCATCTCCTACCGCACAAGACAAATCCGGTTCTGGCTCCGAGTTCTTTGGGCCTGAAGCCTAGTGGTAGCTCGCCATCATAGGAAACCTGACCTCCATCATAGGAAACCTGGCCTCCCTCATAGAAACCTGGCCAGTTTGCTTGTTTCTGGTCTTTTAAGCACAAAACAGCAGTTTCTCACAGCTTAGAGACATCTAAAAGCTGAGAAGCATACCAGTAAGTATATGACAGTCCAAAAATAAATTCATCTAAAATTGTTTAATGCCCACCTGCAGCAGTTCTGAACTTCCTCAGTCACCAGTCACATACACCTGCTTTCCCAAATGATGGGAGGAGCCATGTTTTTCTATGAAACTCAAATCTCACAAAATCTCATGAGATTTCACACTTAGTCCCAAAACAGTGGACAAGGTGAAAGCATAAAATTGAGGAAATACAAGAACCAAAATTGACTGGGTTACACCCTCCCCGCTTTAATTCGTGCACGTCCTCGTTGCAGGAGAATTATTGGACTTTACCAGTTCTGAGCATCTGCTGCAGGGACGATGGTTTAAAGCCTGAGTATAGGCATCAGATAAGCCCTGAAACAAGGTTTGAACAACAGAAATTAATGGGTTACCCAATACAGAGTATTGCAGTCGACTTGGCTGGTGACGCTGCCGGGTAGATTGTCTGAGGGCTATCTCAGCCTCAGCATCATTAGATGCAGTGGCAGAACCATTATATGTCAGATCCAATGATGACTCAGATTGTTCAGGGCCAAGACCTTCACCCTCAGCCTCCACAGATATTGTGGCTTCATGTAAGTCTTCAGTCATGTCAGTAAATATGTTTTCTTCCACAGGTAGTTCCACGGATTCAGAAGGGTAAACTGTAGTGTTTTCCTCCATCTTTGGCACTTCTGTTAGTTCTTCTGCCTTGTCGACAGACGTGAGCAGCTCTTCATTGGACAGTGGCAAGGTCTCCTTAGCTGTAGGTATTACATATGCAGGGGCTGTTACTGAACCTGATAATGAAGGATCAGCATCAACAGTGTCACTTGGGACTGATAACCTAGTAAATCTCACTGCATCACTGGACTCAACCCAGAGTTCAGGTTGGATGGTTCTTTCAAAACATTCTGGAACATCTGAATCAGAATCCCCTTCTCTATCCAGAGCAAAATCAGAGTGATTCTGAGTTTGGCTACGAGTCTTTGGTCTACAGTTTGGAGCAGGTACAGGGAAATCTACTGTACTGGCTGAGAGGAACCCACAGGGCAGCAGTAGGTCTCGATGGAGTGTGCGAGTTAGTCCATCCCTAGTCTCAGGTTTTACAGTATAGACAGGAAGATCACCTGCATGCTTGACAACAACATACACCTCTTGCTCCCACCTATCTGCCAGTTTGTGCTTTCCACGTAATCTAACATTACGAACAAGCACTCTGTCTCCAACCTCCAGAGCACAGGGTGTCACTCGCTTATCAAAGCGGCTTTTATTCTTTTTGGCAGACTTGACAGCACTCTGTGTGGCTAATCTATAGCTTTCCTCAAGCCGAGATCTGAGGTTTTTAACATACTCTGAGTGGGAGGAAGATGGAGGTTCTCTAACTGGTAATCCAAAAGCTAAGTCAATAGGGAGCCGTGGGGATCTACCAAACAGGAGTTCATAGGGTGTAAACCCTGTGACCTCATTTCTTGTACAATTGTAGGCATGTACAAGGGGTTTCACGTACTCTCGCCACATAGACTTTTGCTTGGCTTCCAGTGTTCCCAACATATTTAGCAAGGTTCTGTTAAAGCGCTCGACTGGGTTCCCCCTTGGATGATAGGGGGTAGTTCGAGTCTTCTTAATTCCAACCAGCTCACAGAGTTCTTTGATTAATTTTGATTCAAAGTCTGGCCCTTGGTCAGAATGTAAGCGCTCTGGAATGCCATAATGGACCATAAAGTCATTCCAGAGACACTTGGCAACAGTTTTTGCCTTCTGGTTGGGAGTTGGTATGGCCACAGCAAATTTTGTAAAGTGATCAGTGAGTACAAGAATGTCTTTGGTATTGGCACTATCTGGCTCAATGGATAAAAAGTCCATGCACAGTAGTTCAAGAAGATGACTTGGTCTTTATGTTGACCAGTGGGGCTGCTTTTTCAACCAAAGCCTTACGCCTAACACAACGTTCACATGTTTTAATGGTTCTGTCCACATCAGCTGCCATCTTTGGCCAAAAGTGACACGATTCGGTTCCGGTGGAGGACGCAGACCCAGAATGCAGGCGAAACAGGACTCAGAGACACAGATGTAAAATAATAATCACTTTAATAAACAAAACAAAAAAGACTGAACGGTGCAGTCACTTACAAAACGAGGGAATGATAGATGGCTCCACCAGACATCAGGGAGGAATGGATTTGATTTGATTTTTATGACCCGGCGAGGAACAGATGAAATGAGAGGGCTTTTATACACTGAGGGATAGTGAGTAAAACTCAGAGCACCTTGGCAGGCGGCAGGTGAAAATGATTAACGATGAGGCATGAACTGAGGAGTGAGCAAAAACAGAAAAAACATGACAGGCGCAGAGCCCGACAGGCGCAGATCATGACAGAACCCCCCCCTCAAGGGTGGCACCCGACACCCCCAAGAAGGACCCCCCAAAAGAACAAGGGCGGGCGGAGGGAGGCAACTGGCAGGACGGCGGGCCAACACCGACCTGGAGGCCGCCCATCGCCATCAGCCAGATCCGGGGGTCGACCTGGAGGCCGCCCATCGCCATCAGCCAGATCCGGGGGTCGACCTGGAGGCCGCCCATCGCCATCAGCCAGATCCGGGGGTTGACCTGGAGGCCGCCCATCGCCATCAGCCAGATCCGGGGGTTGACCTGGAGGCCGCCCATCGCCAACAGCTGGTTCAGGAGGTCGTCCATCGAGCGGCGATGCGTCAGGCGGGCGACCGGAGCAACGCCCAGCAACGGCCGGAACACCATCGTCGGCCGGAACACCTTCGTCGGCCGGAACACCATCGTCGGCCGGAACACCATCGTCGGTCGGAACACCATCGTCGGTCGGAAACAAGACCCCGACAGTAGGGACTTGGTCGGCCGGTCCCGAGTCGTCGATGGCAGAACCACGAGAGCCGTTGACACCCGAGACGACCCCAAGCGTAGGGATGTCGAGCGGCGAGACATCGTCTGCGTTGTCGGGACCCCCGTCATCGAGATCCTCGTCGTGGGGACCCTCGTCGAGCGGCGAGACGTCTTCAGGACTCTCGTCATCAGGATCCTCGAGTCCCTCGTCTTTGTGAGGACCCTCGTCGAACGGCGAGACGTCTTCAGGACCCTCGTCGTCAGGATCCTCGAGACCCCCGTCTTTGTGAGGACCCTCGTCGAGCGGCGAGACGTCTTCAGGACCCTCATCGTCGGGACCCTCAGAGACGTCGTGAGGACCCTCTGCTGAGACGTCGTGAGGACCCTCGTTGTCGTGCTCCACTGTGAAGTCATCCGGACCCTGACCCTCGCGTCTGGACCCTCGGCGTCTGGACCCTCTGAGAAGACGAGGTCTGCAGCAGCCGAAGCGTCGAGGCCTGCAGCAGCCGAAGCGTCGAGGTCTGCAGCAGCCGAAGCGTCGAGGTCTGCAGCAGCCGAAGCGTCGAGGTCTGCAGCAGCCGAAGCGTCGAGGTCTGCAGCAGCCGAAGCGTCGAGGTCTGCAGCAGCCGAAGCGTCGAGGTCTGCAGCAGCCGAAGCGTCGAGGTCTGCAGCAGCCGAAGCGTCGAGGTCTGCAGCAGCCGAAGCGTCGAGGTCTGCAGCAGCCGAAGCGTCGAGGTCAGCAGCAGCCGAAGCGTCGAGGTCTGCAGCAGCCAGTTCAGAGTCCTTTGCGGCTGGTCCCTGATCTCCAATGGCAGAGAGGACCTCAGCACCCAGGATCACATCTGGACCAGTGTCTGGTGGATCAGGAACTGGTGCATGACCCGCTGAAACCAGTCTTGGTACTGGAACAGCAGGAGCCAGTCTGGGTGCTGGCACCAGAAGGGCCAGTCTTGGTGCTGCTGGACCTGAGCTGGGAGGTACGACCTCTGGAGAGCTGGGAGGTACGACCTCTGGAGAGCTGGGAGGTACGACCTCTGGAGAGCTGAGAGGTGCATCAGGCTGAGAAGCTGCTACTGGGCTCAGATGTTCAGCTGTGGGTGGATGGGTGGGAGCTGCTGTGGGACTTTCAGCTGCTGTGGGACTTTCAGCTGCTGTGGGTGAGCTCAGAAGAGGACTTGATGAAGATGAGGAGTTGTGATCAGCAGGAGGTGAGTTGGGAGGTAGTGAAGATGAGGAGTTGTGATCAGCAGGAGGTGAGTTGGGAGGTGGACCTGGCTGAACGCGAGCGAGCAGCAGTGAGCGTAACACACAGCTCTCCTTCCATGCTTGCTCGAACAGTTGCCACGCCCCCAGCGAGTCGTCTCTGTTATCAGCTCCAGTATACGAGGAAATGATTCCTTCGGCAGCGATTAATCTCTCCCACAAAACACTGGAGCTGCAGTCCTCCTCCTTCAGCTCCAGTCCCCCCTTGGTCCTGTCAGAACTGCTGTCAGCACACGGGCTGACACATGCCCCCCCCTTTGAAAATTCCCCCGGCTTTTCTGACAGCCGGCGTGGAGAGGTCGACGGTGGGCGGGGCTGGGACCCGGAAAAGTCCGCACGTTCTGTCCAATGGTGACGTGGACCGTGAGCCGATACCGGGTCCATCCATAACCCATTCGGGTCCTCGTCATCATCTTCCGAGTCGGACCACATCGACCCGAGTGTTGGAACGGAGGGGGGAGTCAGCCAAAGAGCTGCGCGGTCGTCTCCGAGCCTTCTCCGCTCCTCCTCCTCGACCAGAAGCGGGGATGAGAGAACCTCCGTCTCCGAGCTGTGGTTCCCCCAGCCTGTCTCCGCACGAAACCCGTACACGTGTACGGTCGGCTCGTCCTGTCCTGGGGCCGCGTCCGTCAGACGCTGAGCCGGTTTGCTGTTTCGCCTGCGGGTTCTGCGATTTCGTGGCCGGGTCATACTGACACGATTCGGTTCCGGTGGAGGACGCAGACCCAGAATGCAGGCGAACAGGACTCAGAGACACAGATGTAAAATAATAATCACTTTAATAAACAAAACAAAAAGACTGAACGGTGCAGTCACTTACAAAACGAGGGAATGATAGATGGCTCCACCAGACATCAGGGAGGAATGGATTTGATTTGATTTTATGACCCGGCGAGGAACAGATGAAATGAGAGGGCTTTTATACACTGAGGGATAGTGAGTAAAACTCAGAGCACCTTGGCAGGCGGCAGGTGAAAATGATTAACGATGAGGCATGAACTGAGGAGTGAGCAAAAACAGAAAAAACATGACAGGCGCAGAGCCCGACAGGCGCAGATCATGACAAAAAGAACCTTTGGCATACCAGATCGAGTGTACGTTCTATACCCATATGCCCCATATCTTGATGGAGGGCTTTGAGGACTGTAGAACGTAGGTTTGGAGGAAGAACTAGTTGGAAAATGAATTTGTCATCTTCCTGCCTTCTCCTATACAACACATCATCCTCTAACACCAGCTTTCTCCATTCTCGCAACAACAAGGGCAGCTCTGGCAATTCCTCTCGAGCTATGTGGGGAACCTTTTCACCTGTCTCAAGCTGATAAACTACCTCGCGGATAGCAGGATCAGCTTGCTGTTCTGCTTTTAAATCATCATGTGATAGAGATGGAATAACTGGCAAGCCGTACGAGTCTTCCTTGACATAAGTGTCTGGGATGACCTTGATGCTGGCTGATAAGGACTCAACCATGGTGATAGAATATAATGAGTCTGATTGGAGGCGTGTTCTCACCAGACAACTCTGACAAATGGCATCCACAATGTCAGAAGAAATCTCCTTAGCATTGCCAGGTTCACACAATTGCTTTGTGAGTTGGTGAACTAGTTCCCACTCTTTGCATGGAAGATCTTTTTCTGAAGCTTCCCCATGAGAACGCCTTGACAGGGCATCAGCATCTAAATTTTGTCTTCCAGCACGATACTGCATATTAAATGAGTATGTAGAAAGTGCGGCTAACCATCGGTGACTGGTGGCATCAAGCTTTGCTGATGTCAGGACATATGTGAGTGGATTGCTATCTGTAATGACAGTGAAGCTGGCACCATACAGATAATCATGAAACTTCTCTGTCACACTCCATTTCAAGGCCAGAAACTCAAGCTTATGGGCTGGATATCTTGACTCACTCTGAGACAAGCCTCGGCTGGCATAGGCAATTACTCTAAGCTTGCCTTCCTGCTCCTGGTATAACACAGCTCCCAGCCCTATTGTGCTTGCATCTGTGTGGAGAATATAAGGTAACTTAGGGTTGGCAAATCCGAGTACAGGAGCAGAGGTCAACTTCTCAATTACTGTATTAAAAGCAATTTGGCAATCAGTGGTCCACCTTTCACCAAAGGACTGTTTGGGATCAAGGTACTTAGCCAAAATACTTTTAGTCTTGGTGGACTGACGAACTGGTGCATAGCCACGTGTGAGGAGGTTTAGCGGTTTGACAAGGGTGGCATAGTCCTTAATAAACCGCCTATAGTAACCAGCAAATCCCAGAAAAGATCTTAGCTCTTTAAGGTTTCGGGGAACTGGCCAGGATTTTAATGCAGAAATCTTCTCTGGGTCAGTTTCTACCCCCTTTTCAGACACAACATGGCCCAAATACCGCACACTGGTCTGGAAGAACTTACATTTTTCAGGGGACAACTTTAAACCAAACTCTTTTAGTCTGGTTAGTACTTGCATTAACCTTCTCTCATGTTCCTCAAGAGAGGCGGAGAAGACAATAAGGTCGTCAATGAACACAAGTACTTTATTAAGATGCAAGTCTCCCATACACTTCTCCATCAATCTTTGAAAGGTACTCGGGGCATTGGTTACCCCCTGTGGCATCCGATTCCACTCCCAAAAACCAAGAGGTGTGACAAATGCAGTTTTTGGCTTATCGTCTTCGTTCATCTCTATCTGGTAAAAACCAGATTTCAAATCCAACACTGTAAACCATTTGGACCCAGTTAAGGCCGAAAAGGATTCTTCCAAGTTTGGAAGTGCATACGCATCCTTAACTGTTTGTAGGTTTAACTTTCTATAATCAATACACAGCCTTACATCACCATTCGGCTTACGGACAACCACAATTGGAGAAGAGAACGGTGATTCAGACTCTCTTATAATCCCTGATTCAAGCAGATCCTGCAGGTGTTTACGAACAGCTTCAAGATCTTGCGGATGGATAGGATGTGCTTGATGCTTGAATGGTGTCTCGTCGTTGCGCTTAATGTGATGTTTCACTTTATTTGTACAGCCGAAGTCCGTTTCATGATGGGAAAATACTTTGGGCATGTTGTTCAATTTTGTTTTTATGCGCTCCTTCCATTCTGGTGAAATAGGAGAATCACCAAAATTGAACTCCAAACTAGTTTTCTTGTGAGGCTTTGCTGTAGAGGCAACCACTTGTTGTGATAAGATGGTAGATATTTCACAAATGTCAGCAATAACAGACAAGGGTAGAATCCAGGTGTCTTGCTCTGACTCATTTTTGATGACTACAGGGACTTTACATGGCATGTGACGTGGAAGGGTGATCAAGCAACGTTGCACACACAGTCCTCCAGGAAGAGCTATAGACGGGTGTTCAATGACTGCCCATCTAACTCTAGACTGGGTGTCAATTTTGGCAGAACCTTCCAGGACCATTGTTTTCCCTGCTGGAATGAGGAATGGAGTTTGGCTCATTAGTCGCACAACCTCTGCACTTCCCATCTGGCTTTTCTTGTGACGCAGTTCCAGAAGTTTCATCACTGCTTTATAGCCATAAGCTTGGGGCTGAAAGGTGGAAAACTCACTGTCAATGTATTGAGCATACAATATCTCCAATGTGTTCATTCCAATAAGCACAGGTGATGTACTCTCTGGACGGACATCTGGAACAACTAAAGCAAGTGTTGAAACCTCAAAATCTGTTCCTAAAAAGTCTTTAGGGAAAGTCAACAGGAGTTCAACATAGCCCAGATAAGGCACAGATTGTCCTGCAGCCCCTTCCACTTCAAGCAGGTTGTTCAATGGCTTCACAGGTTGGTCAGAAAGGTTGTCGTTATAAAAAGAAACAGGAATGGTGGTCACCTGTGAGCCTGTGTCCAGTAGACAGTTACAGTTGGATCCAGAAATGTTCAGGATGGCAGAACATTTTGAGCCAATGAGCCCCTTTGGTAATTGGTCTGGAACTCTCTTTTCTATGAACTGTTCTGCACACCGAGTGATTTTCTTTTTATTCCTGGGACAAATTTGATCCCTGGCACCTCTTTGTCCCTCAAAAGGCACCGGACTTAGTTTAAATTATTTTGACGAAAGGAGGTTTGTTGCTTCTGGGCATGCTGCTTTTTCTTCTTGGTAACAAGGGTTGGATTGGGTTCGTTCTGGCACTGTGGTCTCATGTGACCATCTTCACCACATCTGAAGCAGTAGCCTGGTTTGGGCTGAGATGTGGTTCTGCGCGATGATGCCAAAAATTTATCAGGTTTTCCAGGGTGCTGCCTGAAAGTCTGAGTCTTGTGATAAGAGGTGTTAGGCTGGTGAGCAGTCAGCAAGGCTAGCTGTTGCTGGACGTCAGCTAGCTGTTGGGCCAGTCTCTCCGTGGTGCTGGTCAGGACAGCTAAAGTTCCCTTGTCTTCACCATTACTATGGGAAAATTGAGAATGGGTCATAGCTTTCTGTTTTGTAGACCCCAGGTGCTGTTTCATGCGCAGGGCTTTTGCTGCTTCCTGGTCTTCTTCTGTACGTAAAAGGAGCAAAGTTAGGTGGCTTTACTTTTTTCTGTTTCAACTGAAGCTCTACGATTAAGTTTCATGCGCAGGGCTTTTGCTGCTTCCTGGTCTTCTTCTGTACGTAAAAGGAGCAAAGTTAGGTGGCTTTACTTTTTTCTGTTTCAACTGAAGCTCTACGATTAAGTTTCATGTGCAGGGCTTTTGCTGCTTCCTGGTCTTCTTCTGTACGTAAAAGGAGCAAAGTTAGGTGGCTTTACTTTTTTCTGTTTCAACTGAAGCTCTACGATTAAGTTGTCGTCCCAGCACCCACGACAGAACTGTTGTAATAATTGACGGTTGACGTCAGCCTCTGCCACACCCCCTCTTTTCATTGCAGAATTCAGCGTAACTTGGAGCCGTTGAAGGTAGGCCGATGGTTTTTCTCCGACATCTTGGAAGGTATCCATAAATTTAGCAAACAGTTCATCACCATCCTGCACTGTTGCATATGCAGAATCAAGTGTCTCCAAGTACACAGTGGGCAGTGTGTCAGGACTTAGGTGCTTGACTATATCACCAGCTGGAGGCAAGAGACTGTCCACTATCCTTCTCGAACGCTGGAGATCAGACACAGCCGGGTCCTTCAATAACAATTCCACTCCAGACCTCCATGTTTCAAAGTCTGCTTCATGATTTGGTCTGGGTGCACGTCCTGAAA